>CM068318.1:42076624-42161624 GCA_034766995.1 Acanthacorydalis orientalis | reverse complement strand
AATAACAGAAATTTTAATTTCATTTCAAAATAAATTACACTTTTTTCTTTCATGATCTTTTGAATATATAATATTTTTATCTGTTCAAAACTTAAGTAGATACATTTTTAACTTATTACTTAACAAATGTTATTATTTTAATGAATATATATATATATATATATATATATATATATATATATATATATATATATTAATTCGTGTCTGTGTGTTCAATATTTAACATCTGCTTAATTTTTATTTCTAGCTTATTCTAGCATTAGCAGAAATGAAATAAGACCTTAGAATATACAAGCCAACAAAGAGATTTATAGCTCAAATACATAATTAATATCAGATTAACTAGATTTCAGTCCGCAAGACATAACGAATTATATATATATATATATATATATATATATATATATATATATATATATATATATATATATCTATTCGGCAAACAAATCCGATAAATATTAGATTAGTCTTGGGTTTCGGATGGGTTTAACTCGTAGATTTTCCGTGAGGACATACGTGAGGATACGGATTGTAAAATTTATTAGCTTCATGAAGATTATGCTTGTTAAGAGACATGTATGCAATATTTAGAGAAAGGCGTGCACGCTGAATTGAAACTACAATTCAAGTCTGTCTTGTAAATTCACTCTGCTCGCACGTCAAAAATTATAAATGAGAGGCTTGGTAGGGTTTTGACTAAACACACACGTGTCAACATATTTATTTGAATTTACAAGGTGTGACTTTTTTTATACACATATACACACACACACACACATATATATATATATATATAAATTTTAAATTAATTTTTTTATAAATGTTTAGTTTTTATGATCAGCACACATGATAAGATTTTTTTAACATTTAATAATTAGTGTAAGATCATTAGTTTTTTTTATATGTATTTATAAGTGTTATGAGATTTATTAATATAGTTTTCTTTTAATATATTTTATTTGAAATAATTGTTTGTTATTATTTTTTTATTCATTTTTGTTGTTGCTTTTTATTAGAAAATTTTATGGAATATTTAAAACTTATTAGAATTAAATGATTAATTTTTTTGTTTAATTCTATTTTTAAATAATTATAGAAGTAAATTCCTGTAACTAAATTTCAAATATTTCCAATAATATAATAACAATGCCATTGAAAATATTAATGATTTAGAAAACTATTTTTGATAATTGTTGATAAAAATATTCAATAATTGATTATTAAACTTTTTTGATTCTTGCTTATTTGCGTTTCAATATTGATTTTATCATTAGAAAAATCTTAGTTACATATGTGACAAATAAACAGGAATTTTCATTATATAAATGATTTGTAAATTGACATCGTCTTGTAAATTAGTATAAGAAGTAATTAAATATTATTTATAATCAATTATTGACCCCTTTGGTCAGAAAATATTTTTATAGTCTGTGAGGTGAGTGAAAAATTTATTTGTGAATATGAATTTCGTCAGAGATATATTTTAATTGAAGTCAGCGTAATTGCGTAGACAAATTCACTTCTAAAAATTAATTATTCACTTTTCCAGAAAATATAAAAAAGAGATGAAAAGAACAGCCAGGTTGCGTCATTCTAATATAATCTATGTACAATTATATACATTTTATAAAATACAACGCACAAAGTAAACAATTATTTATGTAGACGTAGATTTAGACAAATGGAAAAGTGGAATGTGTTTGAATCAATGTACAAATTATCTTAATATAATATATAAAACATCGAACACTAATCAATATTCATAACTACTTACTGTATTTTTTTCAAAACTAATTCTTCTCCCATAACACAAAGCACAATCATTTTTTTTGATCAAAAATATTTAATAAACCATTGTGTTATCATCTTCAGAAATACAAAGTACTTAAAGTAACAAAAACTTTACAATTTGTTCCCTTTTTCCATACAATAATCCCAAAAAAATATACTGAACAAAAATATTCAATAAATTGTTAAATCAGTTTTGAAAATTTGAAAAAATAATTCATGCGTAAAAATAATTTTAGCTAGAGTGATAGAACTGTGTTAAAACATATTCTTAAATAAAGCACTGATCTTATTGTTATAAAATTAATTTTAATAGAAAAATGGATTTTATTTAAAAAAAGGAACCGATATTAAGTTTTCATAGATGAATTACTATTTTTATTATATTATAAAAGTTATTTCCTGACATGTTTAAAAAACATTCATTGTTTATTTTCCTAGGAAAATTATTTAATTTGCGCATATTAATTCATTTATGAAATTGAATTTAATTTATATTAAAAATATAATAAATAAATGTTACAAATTTATAACAAATTAAATGTTGTTTTATAAAAATTCTTTGAAATAAATCAATGTTCAAGGAATAAATCTTCTAATAATATTTGTGTTTATATATATATATATATATATATATATATATATATATATATATATATATACATAAATTATGTAAAAAACAAATATATATACTAATTATTAAGTAACAAATAATTAAAAACCAAGCGTTTAATTAAAAATTCATCTCTATCCTATACAGAAACTATTTTCAAACTAATTATAAAATAAGGCCGACAACTATACAATCTTAACAAACAATTAGCGACGAAAGGACGACAAACCCGTTTCTAAGAAGCGGATTAATCGTTTTACTTCTCACGAACAATTAAAATCAAACTTAATAACGAAAACTATTCAGAAAAAGTCCGTTCGGAATCAACAGTGCGGCACGGAATCGTAGACAGAGAGGACAGTCAAACGCAAAGAAACTGTAGAAATGAAATTTAATTATTCCGACTAGAATCTCGAAGGTTCTTTTCAAACAACGGAATTAAATAATCGTAATTAATTTTTTTCTATTTTTTTTTGTGAAAAAATGTATATTCAAACGAAGTCGTTTATGTTTATCGTGAATTTTTTTTCGATAAATATCTTTATATATAACGATTTAATAACACTTTTATTAATATGCATTGTTTATTTCGTTAGATTTAATAACACTTTTATTCACCTGAAACATTATTCATTGTTATTCATGACCAAATGGTTTTTTAATTAAAACTATCGACTGTTTTTATCGAAAAGTTCATAATAAAATCTATTTTTAATAACGTGTCGAGCGATGAAAGCTTTACGGCTGCTTTGAAAGTGTGCATAAGGTCGATGATTAGTTCCATATTGTTGTAGTACACTGTACATATTATTTGAAATATTCGCCAACATAATCAATAAGGAATTTAATATGGATAATAACATTCATTGTTCTCTGTTAACGTGCATAATGAGGTACACGGTACGGTGTTAACTAGGTCAGTGTTGACGATAATCTACTTTATATATTAACTAGAAATTTGTTATGTATGCAGCTTACGCACTCAAGTGTCAAATTAACTACGATGGATCTGTTGGCTTCAAATCACTTTTTTTAAATTGGATTACATATTACGTTTTATTTTTAAATAAAACGGTTAGATTAACTTCTTGTGTGTGCTGAATTATATGCACAACAGGGAAAATCAGAAACTAATAATTTATTTTCACAAGTTAATTACTTTTTCACTCTACAAACCACTATATTTTTCTGATCAAAAATGTTACGGTTTTTAGAATGAAAAGTCATTTACGAAAAATTGTCAGAATTATATTTTAAGATTTTCTTTTTAGAATATAAACGAAGAAAAATGAAGCACACATGAATTTAATTTCAACACATATTCAGTCATTTTTTCATGTATTCACTAATCCTATTGATGTATTTATCAATGTGATAGATCAAATAATCACAGTATAGGTGTAAAAATTAATTCTTTACCTTTACATTGAATCAATCATAATTCTGTTCTAAATTAAAATATTTTCTCTTCGTTTTAGAATTTTCAAGTGCAACTTTAACATTTTAAAACATTATATGTCATGGCCAAGCACCTCGCATAACTCGACAAAACAGTAGTGAAGTAGATGGTATTCAAAAAGCAGCGTATTAAACATTACATACTTTTCGAATTCTAGTTAAAAAAAGCTTCTGAAGCTCTACCAATGATTTCTTCAGTTAATAATGAAGGTGTTGTGATGCATATACATGAAAAAATGCTAAAACAGTGAAAGAAGTCTGAAAATGCATTACAACTTCATAGAATTAAAGCAGCCATCATTTTTCGATAAGAAATTCGTCAGTAATCCGACAGAGGAGTAAAATTTATATAAAATAATGGAAGATTTTTTGAGGATTCAAATGTGTTTCATTTTTTCATGAACATTCATTTTATATAAAAATGCACCTAATTAATTTGTACTCCTAATATTTTATGGATATTTTTATCAATATGAAGGCACAGATGAGATAATATATATTACTGATATAATGTTATTCTAAGAATTACTTCTACTTTGATTTAGCTGAGATTTTTTTTTAATTTTGTAACTAAGTTGTTTCGGCCGTATCTGTAAAAACAAATAAAAGGAAAGCCATATTTAAGAAATGTTTTTCTACATAACCCCTACTAACATGTATGCACATAGTACTACGTTTAATAAGCTTCTAGTTTTCTTCTGAAAATAATCTTTTTGGTCATATACATATCCACTCTTGCTCCATATTAATATATTAAAGAGAATTCGTTTCTGACTAGTTTACTTGATATTAGTGAGATGTAGATCTATCATTATGATGTACATAATAAGAGGAAATGTTTATTGTGAAAAATTATGTTTTCGTCAACTTCAAAAAAGTTGAAGACACATCTTTTTGTAGGAAAATTAATAATGGCCATTTTCTGTCATATTGAAAATAAAACCAATTTAACAATTTAAACAAAACCAATTTAATTTGGCCAATTTAACATCTAAATGTAAAACAATAAATAGTGATATTTTCTGTGAATTTGACAGGAATTGAAACTAAAAATCAATTTTATGACGGGTGAAAAAATTTCAGTGTGATTTTGGTTCAAGACAAGACCTCGATTTCAGACAGATAATAGAACAAGTCAGTGTATTAAAGATATAAATATTGAATTTCTGGACTACCCACTATACTGCCTAGATTACGCATTTAGTAATTTTCACTTTTATGATTTATTAAAGGAATAGTTGAGAGAAAATTTGATTTTTAACGACAAGGTTACTAATATGGTGAAAGATTGATTGAGGAAAAGACCAAAAAGTTTTATCCAGGACGGAGTTCAGAATTTGTAAATATTGAATATTGAATCAACATAATTGGAACTAATATTGATCAATTAATTTCGTATATATGTTTTTATTTAAATACATAACTACAATAATGTGTAATAATGTTTCAAATACTCATTTATTATGAAAACGGTTTATTATAAAAAATAAGTATATTTTAATATTCGTAAAAAATGAATAAAGCTCATAAATAAAAACTTTATTTAAAACACTGACAAACTTAAACGTACGAAGTTCATTAAACATTCAAGACAATTGCTTTCTTACTAAAAGATGACATACGTTATAACTCGGTTTGCATACTTGTATCAAACTGGCTGTCATCCTGTCGAACAAAACACTCGATTACGTCTACTTTTTTTAACGATAAAATTGAATTACATTTCGTAGTTTATACACATAACATTTTTCGATATAACATAATTGATTTATTTATTGGTATGCTAAAGTTTTTTTTGTAAACATGTTTTTATATATTGTTTTTATATAACAAACATAAATGTATTAAATTTTTCGTTTAGATTACTTTCAGTATTTTAATGTTAATATTTTATTATTATTTTTTCCACGTTAACGTTTGAAAGCATAACAGTTGTCAACATTTATATCAGTTGTTTGAAGTTCTGCCTACTGTCTTTTATATAGTTTTTTTTTATTCAAATTAAATCATTAAGACCAGATTATTTTAAAAAATGAATTATTCACTCGCCTCACAAACGAAATTAGTGTTGTAAAAAATGTTAAATAATTGATTATTGATCATTTTTGATTATTACTTATGCATATTGTGATGGCGACTCTTTCATCTTCAGCGCATTAAGAAACAAGTTAGTATTTTTCTTATTTTATATTTTTTGATTTTTCTGTAACTTAGTGTTCAGGAAAAGTTGAGATTTGCATTGAAATACATATAAACAATCGAATCAATAATTTAATATTAAAAAGTTTTGATTAGATTTTTCGTAATTTAAGGGATGAATGAGAAATTAATTTGTGAAATTAGCTATAGTCTAAAAAGTATAATGTTACAAGTTTTTTATTAATTAAATCAGAGTAGAAAGTACTTTAGAGAATTTATGGAATGCAAGATGCTTTGAATATAATAATTTATTAAATGAACCGGTTTTTAAATTGAAAATCACTTTTAAAAGTTCTTTGTAATACTAACGCGTATCTTGTCATCTTATACAGTTGTCCTTATTTCTTGCATATTGATTTAAAAAGCATTTTCACATTAATCCTTCAAGTACTGTCAGAAATTTCAAGTCCCATACACAAAAAGTGATATTAAAAAATCAATGACTCATCATTCATCTCACTGAACTTCTATGTTCGAAATAAAAAATAGAAAAATTACAATTTTATAAAATAATCTACATGTTTTTGTTGTTTAAAACTTTATTCTTTTTCATGATAAAACTGTATTTGAATTTTAATTAATTCGGCGAAAATGGATTAAAATAATACATTTTTCATATTTTTAAAATAAATTCCATCCACAGAAATGAACTTTTTTCAAAAACTTTTAAAGTTCTCAAAGCATTGCTGAAATTTATTTATAGATTTAGCTTCCTAAAAGTTTATGGTGGATTTTGATCGTCTTCAACGACACTAAGACACATATTTTTCTTCTTCATTCTCAGTTGAGAAGATAAAAAATAGTTGAAAATCACATCAAGCGAATAAAACGATTGACTAAAAGCGATAGAACTTTAAGATATGAAGAAACTCGTTTTATGAGTTAAAATTGTGACAAAAGAACACAAACTACTTTTTATAATTAAATATATGCAAAACTCAAGTAAATATATTCATTAATACATGAATATTTAAGAATAAACGCGTTAAATAGAGCTGTCTTTAATGAAAATTGTTTACTATTGGTCATTGAATAAAGCTGAGTATCTGAATATAAACTGTGCAGGTTTAAAAACTAGTAATTAAAATTCGTCTGATGTTTTCTAAAATTTATTACTTATCATTGAATTAATTATAATAATAATTTATTTACGAATCGATTAAAACATTTAGAAATGCAAATAAAAAATATACTAAAACAGAATCAAATTAAGAATATTTCTTCCTTTTTACAAAATATGTAACTAAATCATTTGAAGGAAAAGAATTTGAAAAAAGGTTCTTGGTAAGAAAATCAATTTATAAATTTTAATAACTGACCATAGGTAAAATAAAATATTTTGAATAATATTATTAATCGAAATTTGAATAATATGATAACTATATAAAGTTAAATTCATAAATAATACTTTTAATTAGTAGAAATATTATTTAAACAAATTTTTAAAATAAATTTCATTATTTATTAAATATGAATAATTTCAAACGCAAATATCTTGTAAAATGAAACAATTAGTATTCGAAAATATTCTTTAAAAGTTTTTTATTTATTTATTTCTTTAAGCATTGTACGTCTTTTATAGAAATAAATTTGCACGAGTCATTTCGTTTTTTATTTGATTACTTCACTTGAAAACCCGATTATTTTCTCTTAGATTCCGAAATGCATTTCGTATGGAATCCGAATTTCCTCAAATAAAAAAAATGTATATATCATAAAATAGCAAATATATTCAGAATGACATCCATCACTCCGAAATAGTGACATAGTATAGCAGTCACTTCAAAGAGTAACAAGAAGAAAAACGCAATCATTCAGCATTTGATTTCATGCTTGAAAATACAAAAAGAATTTTTCCGGGCTTCTTCACTGGATATATAATAGATATATAAGAGTCGAGCGCTGAACAAAGAGACGACATTTAAGTTTATCGTCGCACGCAGAACAATAAAGCCGAACTACAAGTTGTCGTTATCTCGACACAACGTCTCTCTCACGCTCTCTGTCTCTCACTCGTACATTTTGGATGAGAAAAAGTTTATTTTCAACATTTCTCTATCGAAATTACTGACGAGCAGCGAGGAACAGTGCCGGCTCGCTAGTCAAAAAAAAACCTTTTTCAAATGCTGACGTACCGGATTTCTGAAAAAAAGTCCAGTCGACTGATTTATTTCACGACTACCTCTACTTATTTCTGCAATATCGTTAATTCAGATATAATTTTACACTTCCGGTAGATTTTCGTTAATGTAGGAATTTTATTTTTCAACTTTTTTATTACTTTTTACACGAAGCGGACAAGATTAAAGCGTGTTTCCTCAAAAGAATAATTCAAAATTATTCGATAAGAATATACGATAGTTTAAAACAGTAGTAATAAAATACATACTCTACAGGTGATTCAAAATTCGAGTAAAACATTTTACAAAATTTAACTTTATTTTTAACTTATCTATACAAACTGTTAAGAAAGGATTACAATTGGATTTGAAACTGTCTTTTCTCTTTAACAGAATAATGCATCTTTATGGCTATTTTTGCCACATGTATATATAAATACTCGTACTTAAATGTTTTACAATATAGTTTTTGAAACTGTGGCTAACCTCCATTTCCTCATCTAAAAAATATTTTTTTATTACTACGAGTGCTTGATATAATACTTTTCAAATGGTCTTCAATTTTATATTAATTTCAATAAGTAAATTTATCAAATTTTGTAAAAAGGACAACTGACAGATATAGAATATATATTTAATTTAAAATTAATTTTCAATATCTACCTGAGACTGTTACTATACTGCAGCAAGTAATGGAGGACAAACATTTAGCTGATTGAAAAGCACGAGAATAACCAGGACAATGTACAATAAAGTAAAAAAATAATATTAAAGTATAAAATACAAATATCTGTCTCTCAATAATCTCTCTCTCTCTATAAATATATATATATACTTATGTTTTATTATTATTAAATATTTGTGTTAGAAATGAAAATTGTTGCAAATTGTTTGTAAAAGCCTACATGATTTGTTAAAGAAAAGTGTCGCCTACAGTTAGGTGGCAGCTCCCCACCCGAGTAAACATAACTGTTACAGAATTATTATTATTATTAAAATATTAACAGAGAAAAATAACCAATATGTTGCCTTACAAGTTGCTTCCTGTTATATAAAGAGCAATTAAATATTATATTGTAGAATAATGAGATACTAAAAAAAGAGAAAAATGTTAGATTTAATCAATGTTGGAAAGGGTTAAAAATGATATGAAAATTAAATAATGTTTGCTTTGCAATTTATGTTTGGTCTGAAATTTTTCATTATGGGAAAGTATAGAATATGCGTCACTAACAAAAAAGTGTCAAACTCAGAACATTCAATAAAAAGGTTCCATATTTTCATTATGCTATTTAGCTGTATATCAGCCGTTCATTATTTTAAACGAATCTTTTGGTCACTTGCGTTTTCCTTTTCTCTGTGAGCTGTTTCGTGAGTGGATATTTTAGATATATTTCTAAAGAGGGTGAGGGTGAGGGTGAGGGTGAGGTCAAAATGGTGACAGTCAAAATCAGTCGAAAAAGAAAATACCTACAGACCTGTAAGATTTATATAGAGTAAAGTGTTCCACATATCAAGGATTATAAAGTCAACAGCGTTAGAATGTGGGTTTGATTCCGATTTATTGATATTAAATAATAATTTTAAATCATTCTGTACGAATTTTGAAATATTATTTAGTAATGAAATAGAAAATATGATCAAAAGTCGTCTGAACAATGTGATTTTTGATATACAGTTATTGTACAAATCTCTTAAATACATTTTAATAGTTGACATTAATTCTATTTTTATTTAAGCATCTAAAAATGAACCAAATACAATATTTTCTGTCACAAATGAATTTTTAGTTCGTCTCACAAAAGTTTGTCAGATCAAAAATATTCAACAAATGATTTTTGATCATATTTGATTCTTTTCCACATTTCAAAGACACCCATAAGATTATATCATCATATAAATAATAAATAAACATTTATTGAACATTGACCAAAAAAATGTTTATAGGTTGTTGGATGAGAGAGAAATTTATTTGTAAATGTGAATTTAGCCA
Organism: Acanthacorydalis orientalis; assembly: GCA_034766995.1. NCBI lineage: Eukaryota > Metazoa > Arthropoda > Insecta > Megaloptera > Corydalidae > Acanthacorydalis > Acanthacorydalis orientalis. The sequence goes on along the minus strand of CM068318.1, from coordinate 42,151,453 downwards.
CAGTGCTAGAATTGTAATTTAACAGTTTTGTTCAAATACAATCTAAAAAAATGTTTTGATTCAAAAAATTAGACACTACTTTGCCACTACACATAGAAAAAGTATTATCATCCGTTCTTTTAAAATTCTGTCCATTTATTTACGTTCAAAATTTCAGTTTGATAATTCAATCTGAAATTCGTGTTCAATAGTCAAATTTATTTAAGTATATATATATATATATATATATATATATATATATATATATATATATATATATATATATATAAACTTTAAAAACAAATATATGTAAAAAGCCACTTGTTCAAACACTTTTATTTAATTGATAAAGTGTGAACAGCAAAGCAATTTATCTAAAACGCAACATATGTTTCAACTAAAATCCAACTTATACGAAACTGTACAAATTTCACTAATTAATAAATTAGAATTTATTTACGTAGTTTAATTGAGTTTCCAACATATAATATGGAAAATAAAGTTTTGTAATATTAGAATGGAGATTCATTATCTATTTTGTTTCAAACGTATCTTATTTTTTTAAAGAAATAATACATATATATATATATATATATATATATATATTTGAATAAAAATTAAAATTTTATACACAAAATGTATTCCTCTGAGAATACTTCCTCTGATAGCAATAAAGAAAGATATAGAACAGTAATTTGTATATATTTTTTTATTTCCTTCATGGTATTTGTGATATTCATGTATTTAATTTATATTGTAGAGAGATAATATGTTTGGATTAGTTATTTCAATTTAAATTCAAATCAATATTAATATCTTGTAATTATTCAAATCGAATTCTAGTCAATAACAGCAATAACTCTTTTAATATAAACATTAATGACTTCAATTATATATATATATATATATATATATATATATATATATATATAAATTTCTATATAATTTATTTTAATAATAACAAATAAAATTTCTATATGATTTCCTTAAGAATATCAAATGTAAAAAAAATGAATTCCGTTCAATGTAATGTACTTTGACAAGCTTTGAGAACACGCAAAAATCCCTACTTAACGGCACGTACTCGAGCCTCAGATCTATAAAAGAGAGAAATAGTACGGAAGACAAACAGTGATTGCACGATGCTATCTTTAATTATATCGAGATTTGTCAGTTTGTTGTAATGTTGATGAAGCGCAGGCACAGAATGGAACCATTGAAGCGTTGGTTTGACGATGGTCGTCGCTTTTCTAACGTTCCAACTGGTCTTGATATCATATACCGCCCACGGCACGTCGCGACACCCTCAGATATCGCGGTCCGAGGTTCGGATAAAACCACCCGCGATCACCCACGCGAGAGATTAATGTCTACCCCGTGCAATGATTAAATAATTAGACTGTTATTCGCAGGCCACGCTGTGCGTGTTGTGGTGCATATCAAATGGTAACACGGATATATGTGCTGCTACAACAGAGTTTTGGATCGTGCAAAAAGTTTCAGGACTTTGAACATTTTATTTAGCATGTTCACACGTAATGTGTATATGTAAGTGAGTGTTGGTCTGTGTGTGTGACGAAAACGTAATATTTCAAGCTGTAAAAGTGTCTAAAAATAGGAAATGAGTCATTGGTCATTATTATTTTCACTACATAATTTTATATTATTTTTAAAAGTTGGAACAATTTAAGGAATCATTAAACAATCTTAATCCTTTTTATGACATATTAAATATATATATATATATATGATTAAACGATTTTCTTTAATACATAATTCAAGCAAATAAAAAAATAATCTTTGAATTTAAAAATTTAAAAAAAAATACAATGTGACCTATATTCAAAGTTTTAAATAAATCATACCTACATAAAGAAGTTATATAAACCAAAAATGTATAAAAAACCAGTTCATTTCACTTTCTGCAATAATCTTTAAAACAATTCAAAAAGCTCTAACTACATGAAAATGGTTCAAGTTCCGAAGTCGGTTGTAACATATTCTTTCATAGATCATTTTTTTTCTCACCTCACAAATCACTAAAGTTTTTCTAATCAAAAGTGTTGAATAAATAACTACCTATTATGTTTGATTGTTGTTTTTAATACATTTCGATTGAGATTACATCATTTTCAGAGCAATAAGGTATAGAAAAATCTAATTTCTCTCTATTTCAGCCTTTAATATAAATCATTTTTATTTGATAAATATGCTATTTTGTTCCTGTTATTTTGTTTCAGGTTAAAACATTAAAACGACCTTTAAAGAGTGATGAGCTAGGTTACTGAAAAGATTGATCAGCGGTGGAAAGAATATTCTTCGAAAAAAACGTTTTGAGGATTTGAAATTGAAAAACAAGCGTCAAAGTAAATCCAAATTGATTTTAAACGAGGATTAATTAAGAGACGCGATGAAAGCTGATCAACGAACCAATTCGAGGCTTTGTAGTAGACTTTAATATTGTAACTGTTAGAAAAATCTACTTGCAATAAAGAAGGTAAAATTTTAATAAGTGAATAGCACACTAAGTGATGAAGAGACAAAAATTGAGAGGTGTGTTCATCTCTTAAGATTCGAAATAAAAGAGATCAATTCTTGAAAAGGATAATAACCTGTGACAATAAATGGACACTAAGATAATCGATATCGATCTGGATAATGGATAGACGTTGACGAAGTTACTAAATATGCCTCTATTCCCATTGCAACCATAACAAGTTATGGTAACTGTATGATTAAGAATGTTATTATTCATTATTCCTTTTTAAACCGGAGTGAAACGATAACAGCATCATCCTCTGGCTAATCAATTGGAGTTATATATCAAAAATGGATTTTAAAGCAAACTACATCGGTTAATACTCGTAGACTTTGTATCCGTATTTTTGCAAGATAAAGCTCAGCGTGTACAGCACGAATAACTACAGTAAAGCTAGTTGAATTAAGGTATGAAATTTTGAAACATCTACCATACTCCCTAGATCTTTTGCTAATGAATTATCATCTTTTGTAACATTTTGAGTTCCAAAAAGAGCTTCGAATGACTTTTTGGATGGATAATGGATTTTTATAAAATAAAATCGATAAAAATCGAAAAGTAGTAATTACAACATTTGAAGAAATAATTCAGTCAAAATGGAATATAAAATTTAATATTACTTTTAGGGGAAACTACTAATGAGAATGTGGTATATTTTGAATAAATAAGCATTTTTTATCTACATGAACAGAAATTTTCTATAAAATAACCTAAGATATATAACGGATTTTCAAAAAAGACTAAATACAAGTAATATACTAAAAATTGTCCGAGAACTTTTTGAATTTTTTAAAATTCGAATTCGTATAGTATCAGATATCATGCATGTACATTGTTGATAGTAACCACTGTACAGTACGATTGAGGTGTTAATTTTTAATCGCACTGTACGAGAGAACCGCACGCGCGCACTACAGAACCACTGTATATGCATGCATATGCGTGGCCGTACGTTTTTTTGCCATGTTTTCAGAATGTATTGATTAATTTTCGTATATTAAATGTAGATTGAGTGAATTGATACATTGCACGACACATTCAAGTTTCATATTATTTTCTTTGCTGTCGTACACAGGATATAATATTAAAAAAAAAACACACGGTAAACATGCGCGCTTTCAAGGACGTGTATCGAATTAAAAGCTGTGTCTAAAAATAAGTACATTCTTTTCGAACTAGTTCACTTTTTTTGTAGTCTGCTTTGTTGGTCATCGAGTTCCGGACTGGAAACGGAACGGGTTTTTCTTTTATGTATCGAAGAATGCAGATTTGCATGTTTATTACGAAATTCGACATTTTTTTGTATAAAGGAGTACGATTTTAATTTACATTTAACGAGTGCATTTATTATATATTTGTTTATTTTATCGCCTGCTGTGTTGATTTCTTCGGTATGGTTTTTAACGCAAACAGGAAAATATTATATTTTTCTTTATTATTTTTTTTTGTTTATATCTTTGTAATTTACATATAGTCCCACTTCAAGAAAACTCCCTTAATAATATATTCAAATGTATTTTATAACTCTACACAAACGTAATAATCCTGTTGAAACAGTTATTTAAAATTCATGTCAAAGTTTATAGACCATTTACAATTTTTTTACTATGAAATTAAATTTCACTGTTTTTAAAAAATTTAGACTTGGGCAAATTTAAAATGATTTATGAATACGGAAATAAAGATAATTTGAAAATATAAGGGCAACGTATGAGTTTTTGTTTATAAAATAAAAAAAAATATAAAGAAGATTAATGAGTAATATTTTAAGGAATATTAATATATCTAATTACATTATACATAAATAGTATTAGAGTTAAATTTCACATTCAATCTATTCAGTGATTAACAATTGAATTTTTATTTTTACTATATTCCTTATAAAACTTAGATTTTATAAGAAATAAATCTTTTCACACCAGAAGATTTATAGGAAATCATTTAAAATGCAACAAAAAAATTAATTTCTAAACGCAAGATAAACAGTTATTTAACATACATTTTTTTAATAATCAGGGAGATCTGTCCCCTAGAGTAGATCCCTCAATCCCTATTTGTCTTATTTTTTTATATATTGAAAGATTAATTTAAATATCTCTTAATTCATCTAAATTTCATTCACATTTTCAATTCTTTTCATTGCATTCGTCAAAATGTAAAAATGCAAGTTAAGAAGTATTTAATTTCAATCCACTTGATATATTATATAGAAGAGTTAATAGAAAGACAGAGATAATTATTTATTAAATTACAATTCACTACATTCTCTATACTAAGTAATATATACGGTTATTTCTACGACAAGTAATTCTGAATTTATTCGTCTACTGTATTACGTTTCACATTTGAATGTCAGTATAAACCATCTACTACGAGACTTCATATCAAAAATTGTGTACATGTGTTACATAAAACTGTTAGTTTCATAAACCCGAAAGTTGATCTCCCGTAATGCATGTTGATAAGTTCATACGTTCAGAAAATGCATTTTATACAATTTAAAACATCGCGAGATGGTAATTACTGTGAGTCGTGACTGCAGATAAATATCTTGTTACATGGAATGCCAGTGTGTGGTACTATATTTGAAAGCGCCAGTGAAATATTAACACAGGTATATTATGTACATGCACACATACATTCATATTATCATCGTCGCCTTTATTATCGTCAGCCTCTAGCATTATAATGTGGATGAAGGAATGCTATATGATAATATATCAATTTTCTTAATAAACAAGTACAAAGTTTCAACTTTCATTCAATGTTGTGCAGTGGAAACACGTACGGAGTTAAAAAAATATATATACGCTTTTAAGTTAAGGATTTTATATACCTTTTATGTTATATATATACGAGTATATATATATAGGAATGAGTAATTTTAAAGAAAAGTCAAAACCTTAAAATTGTAAATATTAAAAATGTACATCAAACACAAATGTACAAATGTACTTTTTTATAGTGAAGTATCATCTATTTTATACACCTTGATTCAAAATTGATTATTATACTCTCGATAATTAATTCATTTCTATAAATTTGATTATCAAAAACTAACATATATACTTTAATATTTTTAATCCAATCACTATTTTAATTATATAAGTACTTAAGTCGAAATTTATCAAAAGTATGTTGTTCCCAACTATGTACACTGAAAAGGAAATATTTCATGAAGAGAGATTAAATGATAGATGAAAAATAAATAAATATTTAATCTGTATTTTAAATATTAATAGGTATGTCAAAAATTCTAAAATATTGTATGTGTATAAGTTTATATTATCTCGAGATCTCGATAAAAACATAAAACCATTTCAATGTACTTCTCATCCTTAGTCATAAAGTAAAGAAGTAAAATATAATTTTTATAATCTTTATCCAATAAAACTGTTGTAAGTTTTATGTATTATTCTTCAGAACAATAACACCGTTACTATATAATAGTTTTATCAATATAAATTGTGCATATAAAATGAGTATTTTATGAAATAGTTTCAATAAGAGGATATATATATATATATATATATATATATATATATAATGACATTGTCTGCCTTTTTTATCACAATTAAATAAATATTGGTATTAGTGAAATACGATTCAAAGAACTTCTTTTTCTATGTATTTAAATGGAAACTGTTTTATAGATTCGTTATTTTATTGCCGACTAGTTAAAATAATCCTCTTAAAGTGAACGAGTCGTGATATTTTTTAATATTTTCAAGCAGATAAAAACTATTTTTATCATCAAAGTCAAAAAAGACTTGCAAATAAATATATCATTCAATCAGTTAACTGAATTTCTCAATTTTAAGTATTCTTTTATTTATTTTTTAGAAATATATTTTTAAGTAAATTGAAAAGTGTTTCTTTTTCTTCTTGGAACATAAGAGTTAAATATGTAAAAAAAACTGGAGTAAATATGCGGAAATACTGAAGAAATTATGATTAAAGATATAGGAATTTTTGATTTCTAATCTAAATAAGTTTGAATAGCAATCAGGAGTAATTTATAATGGTTTATTGAATATTTTTGATAACTAAATTTTTTATGGCTTGTGAGGGTGAGGCTGAGTGTATTTAAAATTTATTTATGAAGATTAGTTTACCTATCAGTGATAGAAATAATGTAAGATAATTGAAAGAATATTAAAAAGTGGATGAAAATTTGTATGGTTTATTAATTTTTTATTTATAAATTATATGTAAATTTGGAAATCGACTCGTTAGATCATTGTAGTTAAATTATAATTCAAGTTTTGTATATGTCGACAAATGTCATTTTGATGAATATAATGGGAAGAAAGTATTATATTTGACAAGATTTTTTTTTGATTTGTGGAGTTAATAAGAATTCTTTTGCAAAAAGTAAGAGAACTGAAAACAAATGTTTCAATATTTTATTTGTATAGTGTATGAACAGAGAAAAACTTTTGTAAGATTTTATAAAAAAATCCAACACCGTGTTAGAGAAATTAATTGTAACATATTAAAGTTTAAATTGTTTTGTATTTCAGTAGGATTTAAAGTTATGAAAATATTAAAATATTAAAGATAGTTGAAAATGAAAACCAGTTCAGAATTTTATACTTTAAGAATAATATACAGATTTATATTAGACATGTGAGTCACTCTTTTCATTTACTTTTTTATACGAGTAATTAAAAAAAATATTTGAGTAAACTACCTCAAAAATTCAAATTTATAAGAGAAGTGAAAAAAACTTTTAAACAATATGTAGATTAGTTAAAATAATTTCTTAAGAATTCATTTTTATTTAATTTTCTGTTACATAAATCTATTTATAACAGAAGTTTATTAAAATAATAATAAAATTTTCCACCCCTATATATATATATGTATATATATATATATATATATATATATATATATATATATGTATGTATGTATGCAAAATGTCATCTGAATATCACCAAATAGTACTGTTATTGTCTACGGGCAAATGACAGTTAAAGTAAATTTTATCACCTCAATAAAATACATCACAAATACTACATTTGGCAATGTCGCGAGCGCTGAAAAAATATTCCACCTTTTTCAGATCATGTGGTATAAATATATATATATATATATATATATATATATATATATATACACACATATATACTTGTGTGTGGTTCATATAAAGAGTTGTAGGGACATTGGCATCACCTTTTGATACCAGTTTCTGGCCGGCAAATACCGTCAATATACACCGACGCGAACGACACATTCGAACGGGAAACGAAGCAATATGCCGCGGTGGTCGGTTGCAATCGATTCTAGTAAAAAGGTCGCTGCCAAATAGTACCGCATACTATATTCGATACGATCTACTATGTATATACATATATTAACTGTCTGCATGTATCTCTGATTTCTGTACAACGTATATGAACCAGGTTTTTTTTTCGAAAACCAATCAGGGTGCTCTATTTTATTTACTGAATGGTTCGTACCGGAAAAGTTTGTCATTTTTGAATAATTTTCAATGGGTGTGTATCTGAATCAAGTATTTATTTGTATCGTTTAAAATGTATGCGAATCATTCATTAAAATGAAACAGTGGCACGATTTTCATATATTTCACATTTAATCTTGACTAATTAATTGTTAAAAATTAAGAAAATATTTTCATAATTATTATACAGTCAGATATTTAGGAGACGTTTTAAAATAGTCAAGGTTATTGTCTAGATACAAACGTGTGTTTTATTTATTATCTATTACAATTTTCATTTAAATTATGTCGCCAAAATTCAAATTCTAATAAATTAAACAAATACTACTCATATTTTTAAGACGTCTGTTATAAATGAATTCTGAATATTAGTAATAATATATTTTTGATTATTAATTTAAGTTTTCTAATACAAAATGAAAATGAATTATAATTCAGATCTGTTTTGCATTTCTTTTTATGAATTTAACAGAATTCTTTTCTTTTGAAATTATGAACATTTTTTCAGTTGAAATAATTAAATACATACATACATATATATATATATATATATATATATATATATATATATATATATATATATATATATATATATATATATATTACCCGGTTATCCGTTAAGATCCGTATCAAAAATGTAAATTTCTAAGTGATACAGTACTCTGCAATGTCATTACAACAATGGAGCTGATTCATAATTAACAACAAATACAACAATGTATGTTTTTTAATAAATGTCTTTTACAATATACACTTTTGAAAACCTTAATTAAATAAAATATTTTTTATTTATCACAAAAATTAATCTTCAAGCTGCAAAAGCACTTTAATAGCACAACACTAAAATAGTATTGACAAGCAGGATTTTACTACTTGAATATATATATATATATATATATATATATATATATATATATATATATATATATATATAGGGAGTGAGGGAGATAGAGAAAGATGGAAAGGGTGAGGGAAACAGAAAAGTAGAATTTCTATCAGTAACTCAACCTTTAATCTATTTTTATAATTTCATTTATATGAATTTAAAATTTTAATGTTTAGTCCTGCTGTTTTCGAACAAACATTAAAAAAATTGGAAAAATATAAAATATAAGGAGAATATTCAAGTAATAAATGAATATAAATGTTGATGCTACCTTTCATACAATAACTACATGTCTTATTAATGTATACACACACACACACACTTATATATATATATACGAATAAAAATGACTAACATTCAGTCACTAATAAAATCACTGCAGCAAAATTCGTCCAGAATTTCTAATAAAGAGTGTCATGAGTTACAGTGCTTGAAACCTACATTACTGTTAGAAGGTTAGTAAAGCAACAAATTATCTGAAGGTAATTCAAGACCCGGAAATATATGTTGCAGATTATTACTCAAGCGACTAATTGGGAACAAAACAAGCAGGAAAATACGACAACGAAATCACAAGTATAAAAACATGAAAATTTTCATTCAGTTACTTTCTAAATTATCTGTCTAATATAAGAACAAAATATGTTTATATGTATAAAGATTTAAATAAATAAACTTAAATAAATATTTTATTAGTTGTCCAATTTTTAACCGGTTATATGCATTTCTTTGCAATTACTGATTTTATTTCTCTAAAAAACGCACTATAAAAATATTTTTACGAAGTCTCCATAAACAGACACCTCTATGAAGTATTTAAGTTGTTATAATATGGATATAGTTTTTAATTTTTTTGATTTTATAACACTTGAACTCGTTTAATATTCTTAAAACTTGTTTAAAATTCTATATATATATATATATATATATATATATATATATATATATATATATATGATAGATACATATTAAATATATAAAATAATATGTTTTACAATAACTTCATGAAAATTTAAACTCTTTAGCGAATGCAAAAAATATTTCTTTATATAAAATTTATTAGTTTCGTTATCATTGGAAATTATTCAAATAATAATTAAAGAACTCTAATTTCCTATTTTTAATAATCTTATTATTTTTCAGAAGTATACTATTTAGAACAAAACATATTTGTTATAATTTCAATACAAAATGAACAGATTTTGTTTATAAAGTCTGTATCGTGTATTTTCCTAATTGATTACTTGAACTCCCATGTAATTTGTTATAAATAAACATAATTACAACGCAAATTTCGAAATAACGCTAAATAACAGCTAATATTGTACTAATGAAGTTCAGAAAGATAATAAGTTTATATTCTAAAAATAAAATACTTATACGATAATATTAATTATTACAGTATAGTAAATATATATATATATATATGTTTATAAAATGGAAATGTTATAGAAAAAGAAATTCTAGACAAATATTTAAAAATGTTCTAAATGAAAGTATAGAACATTATGAAAGTTCAATCTATTGGTCATTTCAGATTCTTAAAAAAGATTTCATCATAAAAACACTTTTAAAAAGTCTTTTTAATGAGACAATCTTACATTTGTGATAAGCAACAATGTTTTTTTTAAAAAAAACAAAGACTATTTTTAGAAGTATTTGGAATTCAATGAAAAAAATAAATGTACAATATGTTTCAAGAGACGAATAAATTCTTGATAATTATAAATACGAGGTTCTTATCTTCGATTTATCAAAAAAACTGATTTAGTAAAAAAGTTGGAAGATAATCATAAAATTGTGATAATCGTCCTAAAACTTTAATGAAAATTCTTTATACTTCTACACATAGATTAATTCAATTATTGAAATTCTTTTGTTTGGTTTTTATTCACAGGACTTCTCCGTGAACTTTCTTACTCAATTTAATGTCCTCACTACAAAAGTACAGTTTTAATATTGTGGTTAAATTCATATTCATAAAGGAATTACTTTTTTTAAAAAAATAAAGCCAATAAAAATATAACAAATGTTCAAAAATTTTCCATTATTCATTTTAATTTATCATATATGTAGATAACAACGTTATCATCTTCAGAGTGAAGACATATAAAAAATATTATAGGTAGTCCTAGAGGAAATTATTGAATAAACTGCTTTACTATAAAAAATGCAGTGTAAAATAATAGGTTGTTCTTTTAAATTAGTTAAAACTCTTGAAGGACAAGGAAAACTGATGTCTTAGTTAAAGAAATTGAGATATCATAAAATATCTTTAACATTTTAAACAAAAAATTAATAGACATTCAGAATTAAATTAAAATTACAAAAATTCTGATATGATAATATTCAGTTATTCATACAAACTTTCATACCTGAAACTAAATAAATTTACGTTTGTTTTAATCAAATATGTTCTTTACATTTTCACAAATAAATTTTTCACTTCTCTGGAGCTTTTTTCTGTATCTTAACTATTTAAGGTGATACAAGAATCGTCTAAACGCACATAAATAACAACTTAAACGACCAATAATCAACTATTGAACGTGTTTTATCAAAAGAATTTTTTTATGAATTGTAGAGGTAGAAAATATACTTTAATGAAAATGAATTTAGCTATAGAACTTAAGTTGGTTACTGTTTTCCTGAAGTTAACGTATTTAGGAATTTATTTCAGAGAAAAAGTGCTGTGAAAAGTACTAAATCTTTTTTACTTTTAATGGATTACTTGCTAATGAGTGTGTTCTTTTAAATACAGTATAATTATAATTATTAAAAATTAAAATATATTTGTTTTAATTTGATATATAAAAAATTATGATTAATATATATATATATATATATATATATATATATATATATATATATATATGTAGATAGATGATTGTATAATTTATATTGTAAATATTTGTACAGTAATTTATAAATTAAGAGCGTTTTATTAAATGTTAATACATCAAACAATTTACATAAACGTTTGTAAAGAATGTAATCTTACAGGCAATTTAACACGGTTTGAATACAACGAATTTCATAATAACGTACACGAATAAGATAATAACATCCATTTAATGTGTTCACGAGTGGAGAGAAAAAAAAAGTATATGAATGTACGTGTGTGTGTAACGAATAAGAAATGTTTTTCCAGTATCTTTCATGTCTTATTACATCTCGCCATAGGCGCTCTCCATAAGAATCAAGTTCCAAACAACCAACCAACCCTACTACACACTAACCGCAGCCAAATTGGGCTCGTTCTTATCTCGACGCAATAAAAACGTTTCTCGGTTTACTTTATGCGAACTAATTATTGCAGAAATTCATAAATAATGAAAAAGTTCATTCAAATATTTCCCCAGGCCGCCGTTTCTCTACATTTGCAAGTGGCTTCGTTTTCAGGGCTCGTCGGCGTATTAACAAGTATTTGGAGCGTTTCTTTTGTGATGTCACTCGTGTTTAGTTGCGTTTGTGTTTTTAGTTTTTTGCTGGTTCTGACATGTGTTTATTTTTTTGTTCAAATGGAATTTATTCGATTTCAACTAAGGAATTTATTCAATTTCAGATGCATAGATATTTTTCGTCATTTTCACATTTCAATTAATAGTATTTTTTTTAAATTTCTCTTACTTTCTAGTAACAAATATAAGTAACATTTTATTTTTTAATATTGATATTGTTTTTTTTTAAATATCTATTCTAATAAATTATTATAAAATTAAAGTGTAATCATAATTTAACATGCAAATATTACATTCTTTTGTAATATTTTTGTTCAGGATTTTTTTAATTTGAATTTTTCATACATAAAGTAAGAGATATTGACAAATAAGTGTGTAGTAAGTAAGAAACATTGTTTCTATATTTTTATTTTTTTGAATATAATTGAAAATTAACTCTTAAGTAATTAAAAATATATCTTTATGCATCAGTTTATAATAAACATCACTTCTTAATACAGACACACGCAAATATCAGACAACCCATACTTTATTAAATATTAGGTGTACAAATTAATTCAATTTGTAGTCAATAATATTAGATTTACAAATAATTTCTGTACCTTTTTTGTAGAAAATGAATGTTTATAAAAAAATAGAAAACATTTCAATCGTCAAAATATCCCTCATTATTTTATACAACTTTGGTCCGTTGGCCGGACAACTGAAAAATCCTTTATCGAAAAAAAGATGGCGGCTTTAAGTTGACGAAGTCGTAATGCATTTTCGAACCTATTTAATTGTTTTAGAATTTTTTTCATGTCTTAGGCATCACACCACCTTCTCCTAAAGCTGAACACGCCTAATATGCTGCTTTTCGAACACCATCGTGTTTACTACAATTTTGTGAGGTAATTACAACTGCTTTTTCAAGATGTATGGGGTGTTTAAATATTAAGGTTTGCACTTCAAAATACTAAAACGACGAGAAAATATATTATTTTAAAACGGTTATATTTAATTCAATTTAATGGCACAGAATTAATTTTTACACCTAATATAAACACCTATTAATGTTCATTGTAGTACATTATTACAGATACAAAAATAAATAAAAACCAATAATGTATATTACATTTTCTATATTACTACATTTAAAAAAAAATATTTTCGATTTCTTAAATAAATCAGTATTTTTGAAAATTTTGGAATAAATTCACTGAATAAATAGTTAAAACTTCATAAAACGATTCCTTAAACCTAAACTATTTTGTGATTATAATTATTTCTGACAGTGAATAAATTCTCTCACCATTTTCAGAGCGCTGAGGTTGAGAAAAACCTACATTTTAGTTCCTGAGTATAATAGCATCATCATCGAAATACGTATAAGAAACGGTCAAAAATAATCAATAAATATTTATTGAAGATTTTTGATCAAAAAAATGTTATTTGTGGAATGAGCGAAAAATTCATTTGTGAAAGTGAATTTTTACTTCTAACCAACTATCTTCTGTTCAAAATATTCAATAATTGATTAGTGAGATTACCGGTTATTTGAATTTCGATAGAAAAGATGGAAACTATGATTCATAAAGTGATAAGTACAGAAAAATTAGTTGTTAATATTAAATTATTCCTTATTATTTTTTCATATTACTATTTATCACAATTCAACCACATTAATTAATGAACGTGATTATTCTGTTAATATTGGTCTCAAAAAAGAATTAGTATATTATTTATTAGTAAGTTGTCTAACATCAACAATGAAATTAGATATAAATATTAGAAAGAAACGCAGAGAATTAAGAATAATGTGGCTAAACACAGCCAATTTATATGAATCCAGTTCTATACTACATTTGGCTCTTTTTTGATTATATAACAAGAAGATTAATGAAATACACTTTAACGTCTGCACATTTTTCTAAAGCTAAAACTCATTAAGTATGTAAATAATAATTTAATAGATTGTATAAAACTCAGTTTCAAAAAGCTATAAATTACAAATCTTGATTTCTCAGAACAAACCATTTTTAATAAAATCTGATAATTTGTATAGTAAGCGAAAAATGAGTAAAATATCTAGAATTCTAATTAAAATTTTTAACCTAAAAATATTTCAAAATATAAACGATACTGAAATTTTAATTAATCTATTAAGAGTAAGAAATAATTTAAAAATGTTACGAAACTATTTAAAATTATATTTTTATACGGATCCTAGTAATAAATAACAAAACTATTTGCATACCAGTAAATTTACTTCGTCGCTGGATGTATGTATTAAGATCGAAACTATTTGAAATTTATTTCCTCGTTTACATATTTCTTATGTATAAAAAATAATATATCGAACGGTCGACACAGTTTAACAGCAGTTTAACTAAAAATCCGTCCATAGGGCGTCTGAAAATCGATAAACAAGTCACTGTATAACATGCAGGATACTACCACTCATCCTCCATCACATTCCGTAACTATTTAATTTCCTCATGAAGTATTTGATAAATTACTAAAATCTGTCTACAAGAATCTACACTGTTATCTACTTTTTCATTTATTAATTACTGCTGAAAGCTCAGATATATATTATGGAATAGTATGGTTAGAAGAAGCTTTATTTTATCATCGAATACCGTTCGTTTATCCACTAACAGAGTATAAATATTTATATAAAATTTTCGATCGAACGAAATTGATATTCTCGCTTAACATCTTTTTGTTTTCAAGGTTTTTTGTGTACATAAATCATATTTTTTTTGTAAACATTATTTTTTCTCGTATTTTCTACTCTTTTGACCTAAAATTTCTCGTCTATTAATTCTAATCGATATTGAATTTCATTTTCAGTTACAACTTTTTTAGTGTATTTTTAAATACTCCAGAAGAACATAATTGAATTAAAATGAAGTAATATAATGTTGATTCCCAGAGTAGTGGGAATTGTTGTTGTTAAAAATGTGTTAAAATAAAATTTTAATACATTTTAATTTCTGTTTTAATTCAAAAAAAACACAAATGGTCTAGCAACTGCAGCAGATGTAAACAAAATCCTTGTACTAGTAATCTGACCTGTAATTAATTTCACACACCACATATATTAAACAGAGACCCAAAGTTTCAGCGCATGCATCAATTTACAGAACCCTATTCAAAAAATAGATTATACGCGAATGAATTATCATAAAAAAATATTTCATAAGTCAAAATAAAAAGAAAAAAATGTAAAAGTGGAGTGAGTAAAGGAAACCGTGCATAACTAGATATGGGATTTGTAGTCCTCATACCTATTTGTCTTAAAGCAAGTATATGCCGTTGTCCTTTCGTATGCCACACTTCAGTAGACCAACTACAGAAAAATATAATACTGAAACGAGAGAAGAAAACAGCCGCAATTCCGTGTTCACAACCGGTTCTTTTTTTAAATTTCCCTACGGCCGAAGAGTACTGCTATTTTAAAATATGGTTTTGTCGACGTATCAAATATTGCGCGAGACGATAAAAGGAATGCGTTACAGAAAAAGGGTTTCTGGTATTGTACAATTGAAATTTATGCTTTTAAGACGATTTTCTTTTATGAGCGATTCAGAACCCGAACGATTTTCAAAATGTGTCCATATTATTGATGTTACTTTATAATCGCAATTTATATATTCTTTACTGAATGAGTTCTATAAGTAATTCTATTTTCGAAAAAGGTTAATAAATTATATGCTTATTCATTTATGAGGGAATTGAAAAAAGAATTAAACTCATTTTTTTATTCATTTAATGTCAGATTTTAATAAGACAACTAATTGAAAAAGAGAAATCAAACATGACTAATCCTTTTCGCACGAATACTGACATTAAATTACTATTTATTGAGAAATATTCCGTTCACTGTAATAAATGACTATAAAAATAAATAATACCACCCTTATTCACTTTAAAGAAATTGATATAAGGATTTCTATCTTAAAAACAAATATAGTTATGATAAAGTATATGTATAACTCAAATCAAACTCCTCTTAGTCTTTAAATTGAAAGCATAACTGAAATAATAAATATTAGATATTTAAAATAAAAATATTTATTTGTAAATATTAAATTAGTTTTCTATCACATAATAGTTAAATATAGTTTTATTTGATTACAAGCACCAAGTTCATAATTTTTTTGATATATTCAATCCAACTTTTGTTAATTAGTACAATTTCTTTTCCTAATTAGCTACATATATATATATATATATATATATATATATACATATTACTATCATAAATTATCCTTGGATCATATATTTTGGTTTTCATTAATCGTTAACTTACGTTAATGATCAATCAAAATGTCAACAATACAATACAATTCTGACACTGGGGCCCAATTCCCTATTCACAAATGAAATCTTTTCTCACACCACGAACTTCAAAAATGTTAGTAAGTTATTATCTTCAGAATTTTTTATATATTATCGTGTGAGGATGATGGAATTGCGTTCGAAATACGCTACACTAAAAATCAAGAATGTTTAATAATGAGGTATTAAAATATTAACTTATTCTCTAACGAAACTAAATTTGTAAGACTGCATTAATGATTAATCTATTAAAATCATTAAAAAAAGGTTGATTTTTGTTATTAAATTTAGATCAATACTTTTTTTAATAATTTATGAAATGATAAATGTAGATTTATGATACACGCACAACGACATATAAAAATTCCTACTAGTGAATAAGTATGCCATTATCGGGAAACATGTAAATACTTTCACTAAAACAATATTATCAGAAGCTTGGTACTAATTCGAGTGAATTATTTAAAAATAGAACATTTTTATAGCCGAGATCGTTTCAAATTTATGCATATGTTAAGTAAACATATAACGAACACAAATTCGCGAAATGTAAAGGATTTGTCGATCGGATCGGCCGAAACTATTTAAAAGCGAACACATTCGTGTGTTAGAAAGTGCAAGCGAGCGAGCGAGCAAGAGGACGGTACACTGTGAAATACAGACGGTGTGCGTTCATTCTGCACGAGGGGTTGCTTCGATGTCAAAGAAAAATATTTATTGAGCAAATGAGAGATAAATATTCTGTCGATTTACGGAAATAACGTTGAACATGTGGCACGGTGGTTTGTTATGCCGGCCGAGCTGGATCACAATGGATGGTTTTGAGCGGGGATCGATCCGGGGACGAATGGATGGAAAACGTTGAATGCGTAGTATCAGAATGACCTTATTTGCGGGATAGTTTGCACAGTGAATTATTTGAATCGGAGAATGACGTATTTACAATCTAATTTTGGTGAATACGAACGCTACAATACGTAAAGCTTCTGGATATTTTGATGTACACACACACGCACCCAGAAAAATACATACATACATATATATATATAGAGAGAGAGAGAGAGAAAATATAACTAGTTTTGAGTTTAATTGATTAGAAAATTAAAAATTTGTGTAAAATTAATAAAAAAATGTATCAAAATCGATTTTATTAGTTTAAAAGTGATATCTGTAAGTGTCCATGAAATATAATGTGAAAAAGATAAAATTTTACAAAAAGTATTTGAAATATAGGAACCAATGAGTACAAGTGATTTAAAATTATAATTATTTGAATCAGAATGTTTGACAATTTGTTTTAAAGTGGGTTATAGATAAAATATAATGAGCTTCATTACGATTACAAATAAAATCCAGGTAAAAAATAATGAGTTATTACAATCCTGCAATATATTTCATAGTTAGTAAACATTTTATATCTCAAAATTTATTTTTAAAAGAACGTGCACAGGTTATGTTTAAAGGTAATAGTTTGTATGAAATACATGTTGTTTTTCAGAAAAAATTGAAAAGAATCTATTTTCACGAGCGAGAAACATAAACATGCGTAGGTAGAGTTTTTAAAAAGCATTCTTAGAATAGGATTTCCAAAAATGTTTTGAAACATCCAAAGAAAGAACGAAAACGTGTCAGTCATCAAATGCTATTTTAGAATGAACAGCCTAAGATCCTCTTATTTTTCTGATAAATTCTTATATCCTTTTCTCTCTTTATATCAAGATGTCGCATAAAAACATAACTCACTACACTTCAATGATATAACATTTTCGGTTTGAAAGCGTTTAATTAAATAAGATAAAATTTGTTTTATAACAATTACAAATATTTAATTGGAAATGAAATTTTATTCATCTCTTAATATAAAAATTATTTTAGGAATTGAATTGAATTTATATATTAATTATGTAATTATTTAATTTTTAAACTAACAGTTACTTGATAAAAATGTATCAAAAGATAATCTTATATTTATTGTAAATTTGAAAACAGTTATCAATAAAAAATCCGAACTAATTTATATAATTATAAAAAATATTTAAATTATAATCTAAATATAAATTATAATAATTTTAAAATTAAGATAAATTATTTCGTAAATGTATCTCTATGCTCTAATATTTCATTTTTACAGATTTAATAATTTAATTTATTTATTATCATACAAATCATTAAATAATACTTTATGATTGAAATAATACTTATGAAAAATAATTTATGATTGTCAGTTCATTCACAATCGATTTGTATAATCCTGTAAGTAGATTTTGTATTTTTTCTACCAAGATTCAAAAATAAATAATCAATGATCTATTTTAAATATAGTAAGACTGATTTTATGGTAAATCAATAATCTTTAATTTCGATAAAGTAATGAAGAAATATAATTAAAAATTATACATTGAACAGTTCCATCAACAAGATGAATATTTTATACGAAAACAAGTGAAATAATCATTTCTGTAGACTGAAAATATTTTATTAAATATTCGAAAATATCTATTCATGAAAGGTAACATGCACCTCTAAACTTAAATTCCAACAAAACACATCGGTCAATACCCGGACGTGCTTGTCATTCACACACTATTTTGTTGGTAAACAATTTCAGTTCCTTCCTCATGTTGCGAAAGTACATCGATTTCAACATGTTTAGACAAATAAACATTGTAAAGGTATTATTAAATAAAAAATAGATTATTTTCAATAATATCAGAATTTAAATTATAATTGCGTTTTTTAGAAAGTCTAAATACCTTTACAAAGTACATATTTATTTTTCTCTCTATTTTTAGCATTTCTATATATTAAATTGAATTATAGAATATGGTTCCTAAGATTATTTATAAAAATAGCATATTTTTTGTTAAATACGGAATTAAAAGCGACACTTTATTTAGAGTTTTCTGAGACCTGGAATAGTCTTTGGTATAAAAAGTAATTTTGAGCTTTTAAACTCAATCAAACACAACTCTGTTTTAAATTATAATATTTTCTTGTTCTTTTGGGAGTTCAAGTGCTAACCTTAACATTGAAAAACACTATATATTTTGAGACAGCAGTTAGCATAACCTCACAAAACACGATAGCATCCGAAAAGCAGCATATTAGAAAGTGAATATTTTTCGCATTCCAGTTGAAAAAATTCTACCTAATCCACGGGAATTATTTGTTCAGCTTTGAGGGAAAGTGTGATACATAAAACATACAAAAAATGCAAAAACAGTAAAGGACATCTGAAAATGTATTACAACTTCATCGACTAAAAGTCGCCATCTTTTTTTCGACAAGGGATTCGTCTGTTACCCGACAGATAGAGGAAAGTTATATAAAATAATGGGCGATATTTTAAAGATTGAAATGTGTTACAATTATTCAGTAAATATTTGTTTTCTATAAAAATGGTACCGAATTAATTTGTACACCTAATAAAAATTGTCCTAATGAAACGAACATTGATGTTAGTTCATAGTCGAAAATTCATAACAAAATTTTAAATAATTAATACGCGTATTTAGTAAATTTTTACACGTATCAAACAGTTCCACAGATTTTATTATGAAGAAAATATGGAGTAAGAACAACCTCTTAAATACAAAAGGTAAAAAATACACCTGAAGTGCACATCCTGAGATTTTCTAAAGTACACATGTCAAGTTTCAGCTTTCCAGGTCATTTGGTTTTAAAGTTACAGCGCTAACAAAAATACCAATACTTATAATAAAAATATCTTTAATATTCACATTTCTTTTATATTAAATATAAATATTTTTAATATTTATGTTTAATATAAAAGAAATATAAAAATAATATACTTTAATTATTATTTTAATTATTGAATATTTATGTTATGTTGAATATAAAACAAAATTTTTAATAATATATTTTAATTAACAAAAAAACAAATACTTATTTTCTTGTGTATTATTTGTTTCAATTGTCAAGAGAACAATACTTTTTTATTTTTTGTTATTTATTTCTGTTTAATAAATAGAAAACAAAAATTAAATATGTAAATTTTATACGAATATTGAAAGCTTTCTGATCTTTGATGCATGTTATCAAAACAAAATACTGTAAATATTCTGGGACAATTTTGAGTTATATCTCAGAAATACATCTTTACCATAAAATACATCTTAAAGGAGCAAGTCATTTATTAATATTATTAAATAAACATCTAAGAATTTAACGTCTCAAGGGAATATAATATAGTAACTTTGACTTCTGAAACCGTACGCATTTTATAAATAACGTTAAGATATAAATAACCAATTCATGGAATAACGTTGCGTGATAGAAAAAAATTTATCAAGTACACAACACTAAAATACCTTACATTAAATATACAATACTTAAACGAAAAGTAATGGTAAATTGTATTTGTAGATAAACAATAGATTAGTTGATTAGAATCGTAATTTTCATGAAAAATTGTTAATAAAATGTAAAATAAATCTAAAAAATTAAAAGAAAATCTGGTTGTATAAAAAAATAGGTTTTCTGTTTAGTGTTGGCATTTTTTTTTTAATTCAATCAACGATACAGATCGAAATAACGCCAGAAATAGATCAATCCTAGAACACAATCAATACTATTATGAGACCAATGCGGCACCAAAACCTGTTACCACTCAAAATAATGTTACAGCCAATTAAATACTGCAGTCTAATCAATGGTGAAGTTCAATTAGTGCTCCAGTACAATTAATGCAGTTACTCAATCAATAATTCAAAGCAACTAATTGCAAACCCCTCAATATTACAACTCAAAATAACTGAAAAAATAAATCAATCCTATAACAAAAACAAAATGGAAACTAATCAAAATTGTAGAGTTAATTCGATCAAAACCTCAATTTTTGATTGCTCCAAATGCAATTCGCCGATAATGAATCTATAATTTTTATGATTCGAGTTTAAATTTTATTAAAATTATATAAATAATTAAAAATATTTTTATAGATATAAATGAAAACTACAGTTAATATTCTAAGTTCAAAAAATTACCTGGCAACAGATTAAAATGTTCTACCATGTATTACGAGTTGAAATTTAATTTAAGGTGTTAATTTTTCATTGAAGAACAAATTATTGTTGAAAAATATTTAAAGATTCGATTTAAAAGCTTAAAAGCTTTTTTTAAATAAATAAAGATGTATAAAAATTGTTATAATTTTATACAATTTATTTGAAAACGTTTCATGTTTTAAAACATAATTCGATTCTAGATTTTGTATTTCATAAAAGGAAAAAACATGTTTTTCTGGATATTTAAACTTTATTATTGACGGTACATATGGACATAACATTTAGCAGAACGTGGTTTGTTAAAAGAGTAAAAGGAAATGTTTCTATATTTATACAAAATGTACATTTAGTATACACTTGAAAAGAAATTAAGAAGACATATTTGTTAAAAGATTTTAAAGTTGAGGTTTTTAAATAAATTACAAGATTGTCATTATAAATACATCCTTCATTACAATTCAAACTTTTCTCTCAACTCGAACACTAATCTATTCAAACAATAATCGAGAAATGATTCAAATACAAACTATTCATCAGTAGATATACTTTTCCCATTATTTTGGTTCTCGATCACGCATACTGTTACAAATTCAAGTTTATAATGTTTTACTTTTCAGTTTGTCTTATTACATGTTGTGATACACAACGAACAATCAATGTGAAGAATGTTATCTGAACGTTACTGGGACAATCATCTGAAGAATTTTCGCTACTCGAGTTACTGATGTTATTACAAAAAATATACTGAATAAGTTCTGTTGATATTTAATTTATTTTGTAAGAAAATGTATTAATTTTTTTATATTTCTGAAAAGTTCCTTTCGAAGATTCATATTAATTATATTTTCACACACTTTCATACATATACACGCATATATATATATATATATATATATAAACATAAAAGAAAATATTACAACAAGCAATGTAAAAAATATTCTGATAAAATCAAAAACTGGTTCCCGGGAGTCTAGAATTTGAATTTTCGACATCATGTTTGTTAATATATGAGCAAAATTTGAGGTATGAAATATTTGGATAAAATTGAAAGGTACCATACTATTTTCTCAAATCACTTCTCGGATGGCCGCACTCAAAACAAGGATATATCATCAGATTGGAAACTGGGAGATTTAAACTAATAGTGTTCGTCCTTAAACAGGCAACCTCATGGTGGATAAATTACTTCATATGAATGATACTAGACATGCTAAAATGTGTCTGAACAGATTTAAAAAATTGAATAGTTCTGATAATGTCATTAAATGTAACTGGGCATCGCAACTTAAAAATATATTAAATAATTTAAATTATGAGACTATCTGGGAGACCCTAATTCTACAATTTTTAAAAAAGAAATAAAAAATATAATAAAATACGAAAAAATATAAAGGACTTGGATAAAAAACAAATGTTAGCATCAAAATATAACCTCAGATACCAAGGATATAGAATGTCATAATGAAATAAAACCATATTTAAATCTAAGAGTTCTGTTTGATAAAATCAAAGTAATCAGTCAATTCAAATTTATGGGCATTAAACATTTACAAAATAATATCAAGAGGTCTTAAGTATACCTGGGAATTCAATATGTTCCCCAATTCAATATATAAAAATAATAACTCAAGCGAAGTAGAAGATTTTCATCATGTAATACTTGTTTGTCCCTTATATAAATCTTTTCGAACTGAGTTAATTTGAAAATACCTGGATAAAAAAAATGCAACAACAACAATAATTTCCATACGTACATCCTTTCTTATATTGTGAAAACAGAAAATTGATATGTATTATCATATTTTATTATTTTAATGTTAAAAACTATAAATATTTATGAATAATATTTTATTGTACTTATTCCCATTACTTTTGTTATACTTTAACTATTATTATTTATCAGATCGAATCAAAATAATTCTTCATTAAATATATTTGCTCTATCCTTAAACTAAATGTTCAATTTTCAATTAAAATGTTTATATAAATTTGTTAAAAAAATATTTTGTTTGTACAAACCAATTGAAAAGTTGTATAAGAATAAATAGAAGAGAATTAATTTTCGACACCTGAATATTCCTATTTCACTTTTACACATGAATTAGTTTTTTACCTTACAAATCACCAAATGTGTTCTTGTCAATGATGTTCAATAAATTATTATTGATCAATTTCTATTGTTATTCATGTGCATTTCAGGGACGTTCTGGGAATGATAGAGTTGCTACTAAGAATCATTCAAAAATAATCAGGAACATTTATTTATTTGATTTATAAAAGTGAATTTACGGAGTGTCAGAACTGTATTGTGATTCCAATTTAAATCCACCAACAATTTATGTATTACAGATTTTAGATTTAAACCTATTAGATAAAATTTAATCTATCTAATTAGCCATTGAAACTTCAAATAAGAATAGATTTATATAAGAATGACCTTAAAAGTATCCAAAATTAATATACTTTCTATTTATTTTCATTGAATTGTCATATGTTTTTAATAACTTTCCAAATACATATTTATCGAGAATAAATATTTTAAATTATTAGAATTTATAAGAAAATAAAACAATTTTCTAATTCTTCCTACTTAATTTCCTTCTTTTCTTTCTTTCTAATTTCCTTCTTATAATCGTAGACTTATAGAATCTGAAATTTAATACAATGGACACTTATATCAACCGAAATTAATTTTTCAGCATGAAACAAAGGCAACGTAATATTCAAGAGAATTTATACGTTAATATGTATGGCACCAGCTTTTCAAGAAATACTATGAAATTATCCATTAATTTGCTGAAATGAAGATTTAACTAAAACAATATCTTTTTAGTTGAATAAGAAATAAAATACAACTCTGTACAAGTGAATTTAGTGTATGAAAAATAGAAAATAATCTTGATAAGTAGTTATTCACATAAGAAGCACAGAATAGCACGAGAACTGTTTTGAAAAGCGTACAAGATAATAACGCGTGAAAGCTTAAAACATGAAAGTCAAGCTTCATTTATATTTATATTCTGTATGAATGATGTTAAAAATAATAGAAAGATATGTTGGGATAACAATAAGCGTCAAATGATTCGTATCGCAGACGGTTATATGACTTTGTTGTAATGTGAAACTTTTTATACTGATTTACTTAATATATATATATATATATAAACCTATTTTTCTATTTTAACAATTTATGTGATCTTACAAGTTCATAGACAATTTTAACGAAATTTAAAAAGATAAAAACTCAATGAAATTATTAGTATCTTTCCTTCAGACAAAAATTGTCTTTTATGAGTAGCAAATATTCCAATGCTGGAATGTATTGTATTACTAGTAAAAGAAGAAATATATTATTTGATTATTCTATTTCAAAGTATGTATGTATGTATATATATATATATATAATATAAATAGCCTAGTGTGTAATTTATAAACTTCGTAAAAAAATATGAAAAATTGTCGTTATTTTTGATGTGCGTTTTTCTTCCAAAGCTACAATATAAATCACCTGTGAAAAAAATGATATGAAAGAGGAATAAAATATGGAGATTGAACGGGCAAGACGAAAATATTTCCTCTATACAACACAAAGTACAACAAAAACGTTTATGTGCGAGATATGGTATCGTATATAAATATATATATATATATATATATATATATATATAATTAAGATAAAACACAATTCTTGTTATTAATTCAATAATAGGAAAAAAAACATTTTTATGAACAGTAATATTAATTAATCAATAAATATTTCTCAAATATACGCAGAATTCATTGTAGTTTGTCTCAAACTGTTTTATTAGTTTATTTTTATAAGAAAGTTTTATTGGTTCCGTGCTATAATTTACTGTTGTTATATTTTGTTTTATAATTTATATCCCTTAAAGTCACGAATCAGGTATTAATTTTATTAACTGTGGAAAATATACAAGCGAATGGAAAATAAGACAAGTTACATCTATTTGTACATCATATTTCGATTTATATTATGGTTAATTTTAATGATATCTTGTTTATTTTTTCGCTATTTTCGATTCAACCCGTATAAAAAAATATAAGAGCACGTTTAATTTCTTGTTTTAATGACATTTAAATCAAACTAGTAGACATGGCATAGTTTTAACATGCAAGAAAAATACTAAGAGAAATACAAGAAAATAAAAAGATTTACCTACAGTTTAATGTTTCTGTTTTAATTAAATAAAGTTTAGTTTTATTTATAGTTGAATAGGAATAGTTGTACTACTTGGTAGTTTATATGAAAGATTATAATAAATAATTAATTTTTTTTTTTAAATAAATTAAATATCAATTCAGAGCTTTATGATGACAACATTTTTCCATTATTTTCTTGTTGAAGACTGCCGTTAGAAAAGAAAATGATTTTACATTAATTCTTTTTTTACCCCACAATTTTTTTAATGAAAAATATCCAATAATTAATTGTTGATCTTTTTTGATACTTTCTGGTACATATATGTATTTCTATTACAGTGATATCAACCTCAGAGCATCAAGGTATAGGATGAACTTTCATATTTATCTATATCTTGATATTTTGAAATAACGGGATTGTAATCGAAATATGTATAAGCAATTAAGTAAGTTAATAATCAATTATTAAATATGTTTGTTCGGAAAAATTCTTTGTTGTTTGTTGGATGATAAAATGTTTTTGTTGTGAAAGTGAATTTAGCCTCAGTGTTAAATAACATTGAAAAAGAAAATTATTCTCTAATAATATTGAAGCAAAATGTTAAACGTATTCAACTGTGATAGACATTAATGTAAACACTGAAAAATATTCAAGATAAAATTTTATTTAAATTGTTTAGAAAGATAATTTACATTTCAAATGTATTTAAAAATGTATAATTAAATCAGAATTATGTTTTAAAGGAATGGAGTTCGAAAAGTACCTTTCAAAATTTTCAAATATAACAAAAAAGTTTATAAAAAATATTCAAAAAAAATTGAGAATATTTAGAACGAGAAATCAACAAAAATGTTGAACAGAGCAATTTGAATTTCTTTGTCGTATAAACTAGCAGACTCTTGTGGCATTGAAAAGAAAACAAAGAAACGGAACCTATTAAAGAAAATGTTAAAGAAAACATTGTTCGAACTTAAATAAACGAGTCGACCCGAGATTATTTATTTTGAAAATAGAACGAAAGACGTATATTTCTTTTTCGCTCGTTATAAATCTCACTTTGACTCTCTATGTAAATATAAATTATCAGTTGATCGAATCTATTGTAAATGGAAGAAAGGTATTCGAACAATGTTTTATACCGAAATCGACTTTGCACACAAAAACTTTCGGCCCCGAAAGTTTTCAGCGAGTGGCAATAATTTCAGTAATTAAATACGAATCAAGTGGAGGGATGGAAATGCGGTCGGTCTGATGGTCCGGTCACCACTACTGTTGTTAACGGTGTCTTTTACGAATCTAATTTTATGTCGATTTTGTAATTAGTAGAAGAGGCTTTTTCAATATTATTTCAAATGAAAACAGGTTTCTTTTTTGGGACAGTATCTTAATAATTTCATTTACTGTCCCAAATTATATTTAAGTTTATTTTCCTTATAAATATATTTTTATAAATACTTAGTTTTAATTAAAAAATACACGTTAAATACTTTATTTTTCGATTCGATTATAAAAAAGAAAAAAAGAAATATTCTAAGTCATTAGTACATTCATTTGTATATTTACAAATAAAGTTTAAATCAATTCTTTAACCTACATTAGACACATCCACTGTGATAAATTCCATCAGTTATTTATATTAACTTACTATGTAACTAAATTCTTGTCTGTACTTCTTTCTTAACCTTCCCGACATGAATTGAAAAAAATATTCGTGTTCCGAACCAGATTTAAAAGATACTCCTAACATTTCTTCCAAATAAAACATTTTTCTTAAACAGAAAAATGTGTTTGTTTTATCTAGATATTTTTTTACATATTAGTTGATATTTCACGCTATCTAACTAAAGATATCAATAGACGAAACCGACAGTAAAAAATATTAAAATAGTAACCTGAACGAGAAGGAACATAACTTCAAATCTAAGTATAGCAGTATGAACCAAATTATAAATATTAAATGTCAAAAATAATTCGGTGCCTTTAAATTAAATTAATCATAACTTTGTTTCAAATTAAAATGTTTTCTCGTCGTTTTTGATTTTAAAGTGTCAAACTCAATATTTAAAAAAAACTGTATATCTTGGCTAGGTAGTTAGTATAACCTCAAAAAATAGTAGTTAACAAAATGGTGTTCGAAAAGCAATATATTAGGCATTGCATACTTTTCACATTCAGTTGATAAAAATTCTGCCAAAGATGCGGATATGATTTGTTCAGCTCTCACGGATGATTTTGTAATGTATAAAACCCGAAAAAAATGATAAAATAAAGAAAAGGTCCAAAAACGCATCGACGACTTCATCGACTCAATGGCAGCATCTTTTCTTCGACAAGAGATTCGTCAGTTACTAGATTCAGAAAAGTTATATAAAAAAATGGCGAATATTTTGCGGATTAAAGTGTATTCCATTTTCAAGTAAACAATCGTTTTCTCTAAAAAAAGACACCGAATTAATTTGTACACCTAATATATTTCAATGTTATGTAATATCGATATATTATTACCAATCGTCACACACTGACTGGATTACATCTTTTCTCTGATTTAAAAATTGTTCTAAAGAATATAAATAAACATATAAGATGATTGAAAATAAACAAAATTGAAATGAATCCAAACATATCGAAATAACAATAATTATTATGTTATAATAATTAATGTTATAAAAATTATTATATAATAAATAACATTATAATTTAACTCGAGAGTTAAATTGTAAGAGCAAAATTATGTATAGAGAAACAAAAATATGTATCAGTTCGGAGGAAATAAAGATCATAGTATAATTTCTCAGATTATTAACAGCATAAATGAAAAGTGTGAGTCCTGCTGGTGTATGGAATATATAAATATATGTATACATACATGTATACATATGTGTATAATTATATATCTCTATATAATTATGCCTTAATGTAAACAGTATTTAAAAAGGAAGTGTATATTATATGCTATCATTTACATATGTATATATATGTGTGTATGTATATATATATATATATATATACATATATCTTTTCTAAAAAAAGTTTAGTTAATGAAGATTTCTTTTTAAATTTTAATATTAATGGTTATGATTTCTTATCACATAAATACTTTTTAATTACAATATTACAGAATATCTTAAATTACAACTAAACATGCAATTGAATAGTGTATTTTAAATACACTTGCGTATAATTATATATATATATATATATATATATATATATATATATATATATATATATATATATATATACACATGAATATGTGTAACAAATCATTAGTTTGAGATATTTCGATTTAAATCTCAAAAAATATATTTTAGAATTATAATTATAATATATCATTATATTTGAATACATTCAACATTTATATATATATATATACACACACATATATATATATATATATACACACACACATATATATATATACACACACATATATATATATATATACATATATATTTAATGAATGTATATATGGTGAACAACTCAATATTAAATTCATAAATCTGAACCCCAGATAATAAATTTACTTGGTTTTTATAAATTTAAATTTATTTCAACTCCAACTTTAATTCTGTTCTGTCTTATATTTGTTGTTATTTATTATTAAAAATTATTTTATAATAACTTATCTTGAATTTTCAAAAGGAAGTGAGAAAACTACTCTGTTAGTCATTATCTAAGGAGGTTTTTAGGAATTAACATTAACTTGAACCTTGTGGTTGTTGGTTCTATATATTTTTTAAAAGGATCATATTTTTTTTGGTTAATGTGATAGACTGAGAATAAACAATATTCCGTGTTTAATACGTCTAGTTATGTTATTATAAAAAAATATCTACTGTTTACCTAAAGTGTAATAACATCTTATAAAAAGAAAGCTACATCTCTGAATTTTATATTTAATAAGATATCTTACTGTTCAAATCTCTAACAGTGAAGAATGTAAAAAATTTATACAAAACACATTTTATATAAAACTATTCATTTATTTTTCTAGTAATGAATTTATTTTATATTTCTATACGCTTTCGTAAACGAATCTATAAGCTATTTCATCTAAGAAAATTGTTTTGTATTTTTTAGAATGTTTTCACATAAAAATCTATCTTTATTTATTTTCTTAATAATATTTTATATTTTACACTACATCTTTATACATAAAGCTTTATCGTACTGTTTTGTAAAAAGAATTTTATATTACAGATTTTATATTTAAGTACGATCTGTTTCTTTTACTAAATTTATTACATACATATCATTTATTTATAAAAGGAAAAGATTTAAAATTTATTTACATATATATATATATATATATATATATGTACGTATAATAAATTTAAATTGAAATCTACGTGTGTTAAAATTTAAATAAGTTTGATATATTTTTAAAGTTTAGTTGAAAATGTATGTATATTGTTTATAACAATTATTTATACATTTATATCATATTAAAAGATATACTTCACAAAATATATTTTCTTATTCTATTTACATTTTCAAAAATAATTTGTTCACTCTTAGTAAACCACAAATATTTTTCTAATCAAAAACTTTGTCGATTAAATGATTATTGGTTATTTAATAGCATTTTGATAATAGTTCAATCATTTTTAAATCACAAGAAAAGTATACATTAAGTAATGATATTTATAAACATAAAAAGATTGATTATAAAATATAAATTATATTTTTCATTCCAATGAATTTAAATTATTAAAAAAAATTAAATTGTATTTGTTTAAAAAACATTATTCTTGTCCAATTAAAGAAAAGTTTGAGAAAAACTCATTGATCTGCCAAATGTTTTTAATTAGAAATATTTTCGATATCTAATAAATTCAAATGCAAATTGTAAAGTTTGTATCGATCGAATTAAAAGATTTTGTAAATAAAAATTTCAATTTAATTATTTTGTGGGTGAATAATTAATCCATATGAATATAATATTAGTTGAATAAACCTGATAAGCGTATAAAAATTAATTAAATAAGAGAAATACTTCAAATTGAATGAAATTTATTTATCAAAAAATTATTTTTCTCAATAGTTTTATTTTTATTAAGAGATATAAATTTAATTAATAATTTAACAAAATTATATTCAAATTAATTAACTGCATAACGCAAAACAGGTGAATGAAAAATCAGTTATTAAATTAGACTAGACCAGAAATAATTATTGACAAAATGGTTAAATATTTGTGATTGTATTTGAAGGATAAATAAGACGATCTACTGATTAATAAGAAGAGACCAGACAATTTTTTAAAAGAAACTATAAAATTTCTAATTCCAATCAACCTTGCCAAAATTCTAACCTTCATTAAAACTAGTGAATATTAAACGATCCCTCATAGAAAATATTCTTGATTTACATAAACGATACTTTAAGTACAGACTTGTTCTTTAAAAGAAAAAAAATGAACAGAAGAACCTGCTTATAAACATTTTCGCCAAACGTCTGCACTTAACGACGTTACACGGAGTTCAAGTGGTCACAACTAACATAGAAATAAGTCATTACGTTTTATGCTGCACTGAGTAATCTAGCAAGCTCATTAGCCGGCATAAATCCGGTAATCTGGATGCTAATTTAAACCGCCCACTCGGTCAGGTCTTCGACTCCAAGTACCTTTACTGTGCTGACCGGCACAGATGCGTGCATAAAGATTATAATAGGGTACGAACCACCGTACCACAACACGTATAAACGTACATGTAGTGTGTGTGCAAGTACGAACACAGAACGGGCCTCGACAGCAAAACCAACCCTTTTCAACAACCCTTACCTAGTTTGTACTTATATACATCCGCACATACATGTACATATATATATATATATATATATATATATATATATATGTAAGTATATTTATATGTACGAATGTGTGTGTATGTATTATAAGTCAAATATACGAACAACGTACGTTTCCCTCTTACATGCTTCATATTGAAGTACACTTTGTGAATGATTATATTTTTTCGGACAGGTCTTGAGTTTGTATGTACTTGATTGTTGAATTATTGCCCCGGGAATTATGGAAATCGGAAGATAACATTTACATACATTTGTATAAAATCTGTATTAATATGAAACGGTGTAATTATATGGGAGTCTACGTATCTATATGAATGTTAGGGCGTCACTCGCACACAGTTATACATGTTAAAAGAATATACTTTGTTCCAAATGTGTGTGTATGTGTGTTTTGTGTGTAGGTGAATATAAGTTTAAAATATTATAGGGTTTTAAAGTTTTTATTTAATTTAATAAACATACCAAAGGTTTGCAGCCAGTCTCATACAGAGAAAATAATCGTATCTGGTGTCACTTACCTGAAAAAAATGAAAGAAATACATTAGAAAAATTTAATTTTAAAACAAAAAATAATTATAACACTAAATGAAGATATGAACGAGTTATGGGAGTTTTTATAACTTTCGTTCACAACTTTCAAGAATACCGATGTTCAAATTATGACATAAAAACCACAACCACAAGTACATGAAAAAAATCAGTCCTTATCATCTTCTTCTTTTAGCTGTGTATGACAAGTATACTCGTCATTAAGATCCATTTTAGCAATAAAATTATTAATTTTTCAAACAAGTCAAATATCATTTCATTATAATTTAATTCAATTTTATACCAGGTGCATATATTATGTGTTTTTCCTTCATCTTTTCATTTTTGCAACACAATGTAGGTACATACATTTAAAATAGGGGGATACAGTTAGCAGGTTAAAGATGATACACATTCTGATACTAGCAATAGAGAAAAGATTTTTAGAAAATTGAAAAGAACCAAAACCGTTATGAAAACACCTTTTTTACTTGATAAAAAAATGAACTAACTTATAAAAAACAATTATTTTTCTTAGTGTTATGGTTTCATTAATTATTATAAAAATATATATCGAATTTTAATAAAAATAAATACATTTTTATTCCTTGATAAAGTTATCGTCGATATCAAGTTTTGCCGGTTTAATTTCATTAATGGAATTAAAGATAGTGACAAAATGTAACAAAACGCAAACTGAGAGATTTTCTCATTTGATATGCAATTTATTCATCGAATATCAAATGAGAAATCTTATTTTTATTTACCTACATTCTTTTTTATTATAATTTAAATTGTTATTCTTAATTTATTTGTATTATCTCTCATTAGTTCCTGTTTTTAAAGTTTTTCTATCTGAAGATTAAAAAAGATTTGTATTTGATTGCATTAAGATTATTATCAATTGAAATTAGAAAAGTTTATATGTTTGTAGGAAACTAGACCTTTTGTATATTGATATTTCTCCACTGCATCTATTTTTATTAACTGCATTTTTATTATATTTACATTAAATCTTATAATTTTAATATATTACTTTATAATATCTATAATATTCATTTTATTCAAATCATAGAAAAAATATTAATAGATATAAAATTTAAAAAAATTAACTTTAAAATTCAATTAGTTTATCATATATTATTTAGAATTGATTCGTACACTAAACCAAAACAAAATTCAATCTGATCGAATAACTCCAAACACAAAAGCAATTTAACTAAAAGACATTTTAACAGTTTGTGCAGTAATAAACAATTGACAAAGACAGTCAATTGCTTAACCTCGAAAGAAGCACTTAACCTTTTTTTAATTAAATAAAAAGACAACATTGCGTTATAAACTTAATACACCGAACCCGATTTAATTAATATAAAATTAAGCAATTCAATTAAGCTTATATACTGGCCAACGACTGTGTGAAATAAAACGGCACTTAATAAATTACACAAACAAAATACGGATATCAAACTGATTCATTCATATTTTAACTACTCTGGTTTTTTTTTAAAAAAAAATCTTAAGTATATTAATTGAGATTGATAAAAAAAGATATTTAATTGGTGTTCTTATATATAAGACTGTACAGCCTAATTCAGTATTTTGTTTATAGATCGTTTTTTAAATCAATTCAAGATATTTTTATATCTCTCTGTAAACATTTCATTAATATTTTGTATCATTCTTACTCAATTTGGGGAGTCTAAATTTAGGCAATTTTTTTTAAGTTTTTTTCTGATGAGATCTTTAATACAATACAAGAGTAGCTAGAGATCGATAAATTTATTCCAAAAGCTCATTAAGCATTGAACTAAGTGCATAGTTGTGGAAAAATATATCGATAAGTGACCTTAACAAAAATCCTGTATATAAATATTTGATTTTCCCTCGAAAAAATATAAAAATAAAATTATTCAGTGAGATTAATGAACTTTGCTACAACAGACCTGTTATTTTTTCATGACACTATAATTATGAATATCATTATTATTTGTTTCAGAGTTAAAATAAATTCGGTCCGAGTTGATAAATATTTTATTATAAGCTAAACACATGAAAATCCATAATTTCGGATGCAACAATCCAAAGTATTCCTATTTGAGAAACTGTCTTCTTTGTAATTATTTTATTAAACTATCACAACATGATTAAAATCGATATAATTGGCGTTAATCGAGAAATAAGATCGAAAAAAACAAGGCACACGTGAAAAGATAACTGCTTCGATATATTAATATGAAAATCCGATAATCTAATGCGAACCGCTTACACAAAAGCTGATTTGCTTAAGTGTTTACGCGTGTTGCATAAAGCGTCCACCGCGATCATCAGAGGCCGCCCGATGCTAACAGCACCCCGTACGTAATTAGCGTCGGTCCGGGGGCCAATGAAGAACGGGCGTCCGTTTCTGTGGTCTGTGTGTGTACGTTAAGACATTGCGGCGTTGCACGGCTAGCGAGACAGGTGATTAGCAACGGTGGACTTAAGAGTATTTATAACGTGACTTGCGTGGTCGCCGTTCTGTGTGTATGTTCTTGTAAGTGTAGTGCATGACATAATGACCGCTATGTGTCGGTCATCGCCGTTGTAAATCATATATGCATTGCATATTAACACATGTAGATTCGCAGTCGGAGTTTACAGAGCTCGAGTGACTTGTAAACTTAATTACATTAAATCAAATTATGTATAACGTTTATTAGTTTAAAATTATATTTATCATTCTCGAATGTATGTAGAGTAAAACGTGTATTCTCTTTTATAAAACAAACACACATACGTGTGTGCGTGGGTGTTTATAAATATTAATCTGCATATAAAATTAATGAAATCGTATAAGAAAGCATACATGTTTTAGGTTGATACATAACAGCGCGAGTTTTCATGTATGTAATCAGATTTTTCACTTACTCGGATACGAGAATTTGTAATTTAGGTCAGTTTGTATTATTTGATACTCCTATAAATGTATTGTAATGTGTATAGAGAAGAAGGATAGTTTAGCAGAATAATTGTGTATACGAAAGATTTTAATATAGTTGTTTTGTGTTTGAAGTAATGAACACATTTTAAATAATTATAAGTAAATAATCATCAGATCATTAAACACTATTTGTTCCTATTTTATATAGCACACACACACATATATATATATATACATACATATATATATATATATATATATATATATATATATATATATATATATATGTGTGTGTGTATGTATATATATATATATAATATTTATACAATAAATTCTTATAGAGCGAATATGAAAATCTTGTCATAAAACTTATCGATACTGGAAAAAGTCTTGTTTCTTTCTAGAAAAAAAAATATTTGATTAATAGATTAAAATTATTATCTAATAAGAGTTCAGTAAATTAAGAGTAAGAAAACTTTTCGGATTTTAATTATAAGAATAGTGATGAAATATTTTTTAATTAACTCAAAGTGAAGAGTTTGCGTACCACTAAAACTATTTTTTAATATCATCATTTGTATGATTGGAACTAAAACTAATCTCCTAAATCAATGAAATTTAAAAAATCATTCTTTTCTTCAAAATTTTTCTGATGTATATTTTAAAATTACTCTCGAAAGGTTCAAACATCCTGTACTTGTAAAAAAGGAATAAAAAATGTTATTTACTTCTTGAATTCTTAGTATTTAGATACTAAGTTAGAAGAAAAAATAATGATTGACTTTATTGAAGTAGAATAAAACTTCTTAACCTTATTTTGCCTTAAAACGGAATTAAAACCAAACTAAATTTATATTTGGTTGATGTGATTTTGTATTTAATAAATATTTTCTACATCCTATTTATTATTTTTATTTTAAAAATCGTCAGTTCTTAAATCACATTTTATTCTCTTGCCTCATTACTTTTTTGCATTCCTGATTGCAAACATATTGTAAATCACGAGTTTTTAGATATCTTATGATATTTTTTAACTCTCTTTTTGTCTTTGCATTGTTAATCACGCCAATTGTTTATTTATTGCTCTATCTATCTTTATACCATTCAATCTACTTCTTTTCGCAAGAAAATCATAAATAAGTAAACACTTTTTCTCCCTTATTTACGTCAGTTTTTCTTGCTACATGTCCCATTCGAGTTTAGTATATTTTTAATACAACTGATATAAAATTATTTATAAAATGTTATTAAGGTTTTTCAACATATGTACATTAAAGAATTGATATCTTTTTCTCAATCATAGTTAGTTATACTCTTCTCCAATTTAATTATATAAATCATGTTGAAATAAGAATATAAAATTAAACTTATATTCTATCGTAACCATTATATCATCATTTCAATCTTATTATATAATGTACTAGCAGTTTCCGTCTTAATGAATCATTTGAATATTTATCTGCCACAACTACTTTTAGCTTTTGAGCTATTCTCAAGTACCTTGTTAGCGATAAATCGTTCAAACTATAATCTGTCTGAGAGTAGCATGTAAATTCAAACTTATCTTGGCTAATAACTACACAAGTTATTCATGAAGAATAATACTATGAGGATAATTTATCAAAGAGATTATAGGTCTAAAAACAGATAATTATAATTTTTATTGTAGGATCATTGTTTTGTTATAATTATACAGCCTTTTGAGCCTTTCGTTCAACTTCTATTTAAGATTATCTCTATCTATTTTGTTTTATAACAAATATTCTAAATGACTTCCTCAGATCTTATGTTGGAATTCAATCGCTAGTTTTTAAAACAACATCATGCATACATTCATTAATAAATTATTAAATCAACTCTCTCTCTCTATCTTTCCATATATAAATATATATGATTACGCAGGGTAATTAATTTACCCTCTTTCAGTTCAAATTTATTTTCCACTATTTCCCCATTGACCGAAAAACACGCAAAGCTAATCGTTTCGTTCTTCATCGATGTCATCACGTGTAGTGAAAACGGGATGACGGGCTGCAATGGAGACAGCGGTGCGGTGAAGAATGTTTAAAGGATACTAAATAGACGCGTACAACATCAGGGGCCCTGTTGTGAACGTCGCACCGTCCTGCGGGAATAAAGTACTTAACCCTCGGGAGAGATTAACCCTCTATTAGTTACATACTAACACCGGAAGATAATTATAATGATGTTCTTCTTAGCGCGAAAAGGGTTCTGGTTCGATCTCATGATACGCAATAATAAAGCTCTTTGTTAATCTTAAAAGCATTTCGGACATATTAAACGTAAACATTAGTGACGTACAGTTAATTTGACGCCGATGTCTTGATTGTGTTTGATTCGTTTGCGAGCGACACATGAACTGGAAGCAAGTAGTGGCGTGTAAATTGAATTTAAGTTGTACATTGAATGAGTTTTATATATTTTAGAGAAATATTTATTTCCTTTAATGATATTAACACCAATTAAGAAGATTGTTTACAAGTTCACTTATGAACAGGTAAGTGAAAGATATTTAATCATTTCAATCAGAAATATCAAGTAATGAATTCATATTGCATCAAATGCATTACGATTCCTTAAAAAGGACTCTTGTTTCTTTTTATAAAAATACTTCTTGTATGTTCTTTATATATGTTTCTATACCTACAAAAATATGATTTAATGTTCACATTTTATAATAATTTGCATACTTCTTGTTTATAAAATATCTGTTCTTCGCTCTAGTATTATATTATATTTTCCTAACCAATATGTCAAACAGTGATGAACACAAAAGAAGAAATTCCGAATGTTAATACCATATTATGTAATATAATATCACTTTATTTGGTTTTATTATAATTTTTGTCACAAATTTTATTGAAAATAGAAAAAAAATTATATATATTTTATGTTAGAACCAAATATACCATAACAAAACATAACAATAGAGATGATAAATATTAAAATCAATTATTCAATTATAGGACATTTTGAAGACATATGATAATCGAAACATACTAACTAGTAAGGCAACTTGGTGGCTCACTACGGACAGAAGCTACAAACCCTACAATTATTTATTATAGTTCAATGTTTCTCAATATTTTAATATTCATAGACTGATTTGGACATGTCTTCACTTACCATAAAGCATCAATTATAAATTGATTGGAATAACTATATTGTAATAATGTTAATGAACAATAAAATAAATAATGAACTGTCTATTACCAGACCAGAAATAACTAACTAGACAACCATGAGTAAATAAATCCATTTTTTAGTCTATTGGAACCATAGAAAGATATTTTCTGCTATGCTGTATCAGTTGGAGTAATCAATAGGTCTAATTTATGATGATCAAGATGGAATTCCATTATACGTAAATAGTATTCGCTACTGATCAGTGTTTCATAATTTTTTATACTTGGTTTGAAGCAGGTGAGTCTGCAGAACTTGTATTTTCAACATGATGTTTCAATACAATACCCTGATCTAGTTAAAATTTTATTTATAATTCTATTAATATTTCTAAAATATTTTTTTCCACAATGAAGTTATATCTAAATCTCTCATTTTTCTTATTCATATCGAAATTTTTCCTTATCTAACAGTTCTAGACTTTGTGTGGTTATTTAGACAGTAAAATGTATACAAATAAATCAGAGAATTATATTTAATATTCGAACTAATCATAAATGAACCAAAGAAGAGCTCAATTCTAATATCGAACTGAAATATACAATGTATCAGCAAAAGTTTGAAAAGAATAACGTAAAACTGCGTAGAAGGAGTCATTTTTTTCAGAATAATAAACAAAGACTTTTTAAAGGATATTGTTTTAATCTTAATATGTTAAAAGATAACAAATTATTTTTTGAAAATTATTAGTTTTTTTTTATTGAAACATATTGTTGTAAATAGAAAAAGTTAAGATAAATAATAGAAAAATTCTCTTTTTTCTGGTTTTTACTATTAAATGCTTAAATATGTCCATACTAGAAATATAGTATAATTTTTAAAAATGAATTATCACTTGCCCACATACAACATCACATTTTTTTGATTAAACATATTCAATACTTGATTAATTTACCATTGATGTGTATTGAGATAACAATTCCATTATTTTTTAGCATTTAAGTACAAAAAATATATTGAAAGTGAACAAAATATCAGTAGAATAAACAATCCATTGTATGGTTTTTAATTTTTGTACAGTTTGGATGGAGTGGAAATTAATTTGAGAATGTAAATACTAAATTGTATACTGTGATGAATTAGTTGTCTGAATTAATCATGAGTAGAATAATAAGATTTATATCAAACTTTTGATCAAATATGAGGTTTAAAAATTAATTCTGTGCCTTTAAATTAAATCAATCATTTGTTTTAAATTAAAATATTTTCTTGCCGTTTTGGGATATTGAAGTGCCAGCCTTAACATTTCAAAACACTATATATCTTGGCCAAGGAGTTGGTGTAATCTCACAAAACAGTACTAAATAATATGGCATTCAAAAAGTAGCATATTATGCATTGCATACTTTTCAAATTCCAACTAAAAAAAATACTATCAAAACCATAGGAATGGCTCGTTTATATTTGGAGGAAGGTGTTGTGACTCATAAAGCGTAAAAAATACTGAAACAGTGGAAGAGGTCCAAAAATGCATTGACAACTTCATCGACTTAAAACTGCCAATTTTTTCGACAGAAGATTCGCCAGTTATCAAAAATGGAGAAAAATTATACAAAGTAATGGAGAATTTTTTGAGAATTGAAATGTATTCCATTTCTGTATAAATATTTATTTTTTATAAAAAAAATACCGAATTAATTTGTACACCTAATAAATATTTCAAAAGTATATTATTGTAATTCGTAAATCGATATTTGTTTTTGTTTAAAATATGAGCCACCGAATGTTTGAAAAACGGTAAAAAAGTATTATAAAAAGATATGTTAACAGAAAATTGAAAGACAATTATATTTAAATATATTTGAAATCTAAAATCACTTATTTCAAAACACCTTTAGAATCCAATTATTCAGTTCGACATGAACGAAAAAATGGATAGCGTTATTCCATGAAAATATCTAGCTACTTGACACATAATACGTAATAATGATAATACAAGCACCTGTTATTTGTGTCAAGTAAAACATTGAAAGCATTAAACAAACGGAAGACTCGCATGTCGTTCCATATAAAATAATAATTCGTACAATGGACTGAAAGGGAAAAAAATAACTCGACGTGCACAACTAAAAACAATCAGCCAAATACACAACATAAAAATAAATAGTCATTTTCGTTATGTCAACCGAATAAGTACATACATTTCTCCGGTATGTAATTTCATTAAATTATTTTCAGTATTGTTTACTTTCTGATATTATATATAATCTTATAGGTGTAATTTT
The DNA here is from genome assembly GCA_034766995.1 of Acanthacorydalis orientalis. Classification (NCBI taxonomy): domain Eukaryota; kingdom Metazoa; phylum Arthropoda; class Insecta; order Megaloptera; family Corydalidae; genus Acanthacorydalis; species Acanthacorydalis orientalis. The sequence continues at coordinate 42,110,912 of CM068318.1, read as the reverse complement.
TTTTCTGTTCATATTTTCAAACGTGTAAGCGTTTTTTTCCTATGTCCAGTGTGTCGACTCGGAGTCACATCACGCAATGAAGAAAATTACACATCGTTTTTATGTCAGCCTATAATTTAGTATAATTTTTAAATTACAATGAAGTCTAGGGACACACACGAGCATTAGGTTTCACACTTTTTGACATTGAAGTCGGACGAAAAAATCATTGCTCGACACGACATATGAAATATGGTTTATTTCATATTTGAATATAATTAATTTCAGGCTGGGAGGAAATATTCAAACACACTTTATACATTCTCAAACATGCACATATATACACTCACACGAATATGTATATATATATATATATATATATATATAAATATATATATATATATATATATATATATATATATATTTATGAGTTCAAATTACAAGCCTACCGATAAGAACGTTTTGGCGAAAAATAATACAAATTTGTCGATCTCGATAAAAAAAATACAAAATGTTAAATAGCATTATTATTTAGATATAAAGTTCGCAAGTATTACCTGTAAGATTTACCGAATGGGCTTGGATATTAATTTTAAAACGTTGATACGTACGATGTTTCCTATACTCTCATACATAGAAAACTATACCTCTGTGTGTATAAAAGTAGCTTTAAATCATTAAGAATATTTTCATTTATCAGAAATTTTCTTATAAATCAAAGTAATAATTTGGCGAGTAATATTGTAGTAACAGTTTGAGATATGTTTTATCGATTTTTACAGTTTCAATGTTGTTATTTTTTATTTTCATTCGCTTGTTCGTTAATCAAACTTAAAACAGAGGGTATGTTAAAAAGAGTTAATATTATAACAATAATAAATTCACTTTCTGATAAAAAATAATATTCAATAAAAATATATATTAGAATTCTAGTATCAATTTTGTTAATAGATTCAATTTCACAAATAAATCACTTTTCATATAACATGAAATTTTCTTATCAAAACATTGTGGCGAAATGTATTTTACTTTTTTGTAATCATTTATTTCCTATAAAAAAGATCGAGTTAATTTGTACAGCTAATAGTTATCATTGTTGTCAATTAATTACCTTTTTTTAATTTCGAATTATTTTTTAATTTAGACAATATTTTCTTAGAAAAATAAATAACAAATATTAAAAAATAGACGTTTCTCTAATATAATTCTTTAGAAACAGAATAAACTTCTACATAAAATAAGTTTAGATTAAGGATAAGAGACAGAGCATTTTTTTTTTTTTTTAAATACTTAAATTACAAAATAAACAAGTTTCGATGACTGTGTACAAGTGTTCAAAAGCCATTACAATGTTTACATTAACAACTAATTTTAAACGTTGTCTATTAATACTCTGTTTCGTGAATTTATCTCACAATTACAAACAATCGAGTTGTACTTTCACGAATCTGTGTACCTGTAACACGAACCAGACTGTTTACACAAGTTTCGTACATAATGAACCAAAACACATTAACAATTATGTATAATATTATGAAACGTGGTGTGTGCAAAGTGCGAAGATGGGCGACCGATCGGCCCGACAAAGCCGATGCACGACGGTCGGTGAATTTGCACGAGACAATTAATTGAAATCTGATAAGCGTAACATTAAAATAGGTCAAACTGGTGACTCCAATAAATCAACAATTTGTTGGTCTGTAACGATATTCACCAGTTACGTAACAATGTGTAACGCACATTCCGTTCTCATCTGTGTGTGCGTGTGCGTTCTGCGTTCGCAACACACGATCTGCTCCCTGACTCCACCGCAAATTATACCGATATGACAATATTAAGGACATTTGTACCGTTCGCTAATCCAAGCGAATAATTCACGTTCAAACGCTAATTGTGCTGCTACATTCGGCAGACGATACAACTTACCAATACAAATAAACGCGACGCACGAACATAAACATTTGCATGCACGCACACGCGAACAATTATGTACATTTGCAGGGGTGTATTGATCGGAAATACATTAAAAAAGTACATGTAGTCTTTATGAGTGCAATTATCTTTTATGAGTGTAAACTAACTGACTTTATGCATGATTTAGAAAATACGTTTTGACTGTAAACTCTTTGAAGTATGTCTACAAAATGCAAATTAGAATTCATTTAAATTGTAAACTTAATAATAATAACGTTGCTGATTTACATTTTTTTGGTTAAAAAACAAACTTTTCTTTTTCCAACAGTCAATTTTTACTCTTCCTTTTCTAAAAAAAGAACACTTTTTTTCAAAAACTACGAACTGTAACAAAAAATCACTTCTAATGTGTTCAATACACCCTTGTTACTCTCCCCTGCAGAACAAAATTCAAGGATGGAAGCTCGGTATGAACTCATCTCAAATTTACTATTCGTCAAAGTCAGGGTTCTGACTAAAAAGTGAAATATTTTTTCCCTACTTTCTATGGAATTTCTTCATGCAGTTTACTCAACAGATCTTCAGAATATATAATATACAAACGAAAGCATCATATTACTAATCTGAATAACAAATTGATAAACAACTACAAAGATTTGTACCATAATGACAATAAAAATATTTGTATTAAATATCAGATTAGACTGTTTCATTGATCTAAAAACATTTCTAGAAATTAATAATTAATATTATCTAATATTTGAACTTTTTAAAGCAATAACTAACCATTATTGCGATGATTCAATAAATAACTGTATTTTGATAAAAATATATAATACTTATCATCAAATATGTATGTTTTTCAAATATTTAATTCATAAGTTCTAATAATTGGATAATTTGGATTATTGGATAAAAAGAGTTATTTGATAATCTAAGATAAAAACAATTTTTTTGAAAACTTATCAAAAAAAATGTATTTACATTTAATTATTTAATATTTGCAATTGTTTTGTATAAAATTATAATCAATATACATACAGTTATTGCAGTGCTGATTTTGTTTATAGAGTAATAATATCTATTTTTTTATTATTGTAAATAGATTCAATTGCTAATTCAAATTGGAAGCTGTGCTTCTACAATATCGAAGTGCATATAAACAACAATCAAAAATGATAAATAATTGTATATTGAACAATTTTGACTTGATTTTTTTTCTGGTTTGCCGATTAGAAAAAGAATTCGTATATTAAAGTGAATTTAGCCACAAAATCAGTATTGTACTGTAAATAAAATAATAATCAGATGGATATTTTTAACGATTTTTGCTACACATTCATTCTTAGCGTTAACATTATATTTTAGTTTTGAAATCAAAATCTAAAAAAGGATTATTCTGTAAATTATTACAAGAAAATCAAAGGATATTTAATAAAAAAAATGTATTTTTTAAAAGAAAATATAATTTTAAAACTATAATAAAGGTTGAAGAATTTATAAAACTAATGTAACAATCTAGAGAATGCTAAGAATTAATCGATTTACATTTATTTTCAATTAATTTATAAGTGGTTTATCTGCAAATACTTTCATTCCGAGAATATCTCTTTCTCTCTCTCTGTCTATATATATATATATATATAGGCTGATTCAATTTAAGCTTTCACATGGAAGTATTAAAAGGTGGCTAAGAAAAGTCATATGATTTTTTATTTAGTATTTTAGTTCAATTTAATACTAAAATATAATACAATTAAATTAAAGTACTAAACGAAGGATAACACGTTTTTTGTTAATTTTTGTGTCATTTTTAATACTTTCGTATGGAATCGTAAGTTGAATCACTCTATAAATTACGAAAATTGATAAATACAAGATATTCAGAAAAATAATTTACAAATTTTTTTGATACTGGAAACAATCATTCGTCTACTTATTTCTGCACGTATTTCAGTTCTTAGTCTTCATTATAAACAATACACATACACACACAAAAATTTGAAGTATTTTTCAACAGCTGTGTAAGCGTGCGTATACGTTTTATGTCTTAATTAGTAATTAATTATACTAAGAAATAAACAATTAACGAGCAAACAGCAACAATTAAAAGATATAAAAGATTAAATTGTAAAAAATAACCTGACGATTAAGTAATTGAGATGAATTAGCGTAATTAACTCGCGTTTGTAAGAAAACATTTAACGATTACATTTTCTTTCAAAAACAGACATATAACCGACAGTTTACTTTTTTTGTAAATAGAAAATTTAAATTATTTCAATTTGATAATTTGCATTTGATTATATTAATCTATTCTTGAGTTACTCGTGTATGTGTTTATCGTTCAATTTCTTTATGAATATTTATATTATTTGCTTAAAATTATACTTCAATTTTGTAAATTTTTCAATTTTTATAATTTATCTACAAATAAATATTGTATTTATTATTTAATACATCTAATTACACAATACACAAAAACACAAATCTCTCTCTCTCTCTCTCTCTCTCTATATATATATATATATAATATATATATATATGAATGTGTGTGTATATGTAAGTATATGTCTATCTTTCTCTTCCATATAAACTCCTATACCGTTTGACCTATCGAGACTAAACTTTGCAAACTTCCTTTAATCCTATGGGTACCATAAGCTATTAAAGAATAATCATGACATTTCTAATATATATAAGTTTTATAATATATAAGTTTTTTGTGACACCAAATAGATAATATTACAATGGATTAATCTTTTATGAAAATACATATAAAAAATGTTGACTCTAGCCGGTTATACCTGAGTAATAATAGGCACAAGTATTTGTTTATAATACTTTACTTCTCTGACGTACTAAAGGAGTACAATTCTGTTTTTACACTATGGATAATTCACTTTCATAAATGAATTCTTGTTACACCTCACAAACCACAGAAAATTTTCTTTAATTAAAATATTTTCAATTATTATTATCAATTTTTTAAGTGTTAAATCCATATATATATATATATATATATATATATATGTATATATATATATATATATATATATATATATATATATTGTTTAAACAATATTATTGTCTATCTTGGTGGTCTGAAAATGATAACATAGATATCTAAATGAGCAAAACCAACAATCGAAAATGATTAATGATGATTTATTGATCATTTTCAATGTTTTCTTATGCGCATTTCGATGATGATACTATCATCTTCAGAGTACTTTTTTGGATATCAGATGAGTTGAGGTTTTCTCTACACATTCATTCTATGAACATTTGATTGTATCTCCATTGAAATTTGCATCAGAAATAAACAAAAATGATTAATAATCAATTGTCGAGTATTTTTAATCAGAACATATCTTAGAGTTTGTAGCTGAGTAAAAAAAATATTTCTGGTAATTAATTGGTCTACAGTTCCAAAACCATCTGAGACAAATATATTAATCAAATGTATTTTTTCTTTCTCGCAATTACTGTTCATTATGTCTCAAAGTGTATGATTTTTCATACCGTGTCACATTTCTCAAGTCCATAATTTTTTGATTAATTACCATTTTCTGTATTCAAGAAAGTATTTTTTTAATAGTTGATTCTAAACACAGAATCCTCGCAGATGATCCTTATATATATATATATATATATATATATATTTATATAAATTACACACTCATGCATGAAACATAAATGCGTCATTATTTTAATTTTCGAAACTAATCATAGTGTACTAAATAATAAGATGAAATAATGAGTAATGAATGTAGATTTAAACTTATGACCTCTCTCTGTCATCTTCCATTTAGAGAATAAGTGTCTCGCTTGATTAAATATTTACATATTGCGTAAGACATTAATTCTTGTATTATTGCACACTTTTTTGTCACAATTGTATTAATTACTAGAAAATTCATCATAAAAATGTATTCTTATTTATAAAATATAACAGTATAAATTACTGTTTTCAATCTGAATTTTAGACAAATATTTCATTATCTAAATATATCATTATTTCAAAAAATATATTGTCAAAATGTTCATATTCTTCTGATCAATAATGTTAAATTAATGATAATTGAATATTTGTATTGGTTATGAATATTTAGATAGCAATTCTGTCCTCCTCAGAATATAGTATACATAGTTATTTGTTTTATATTGTTTTATATTAGGTTTTACAAATTTTTCAATACTCTGAAAGTAATCAGATCTCCATTAAAATGCGGATAATCAAAGAAAGAATTGTTCAGTAAAATTTAAAAACATTCACATATATTTTATCTTTTCATTTAAAAGCAGTACTGTATAAAACAAAATTATACACACATTTGTTTGTTTTTAAAAACTTTCTCAAAAAATTTCAAATACTATTTAACATCTTTGTTGTTTTACACATATACCGTTATAAATTATTATTATTATGTACTTATTCATCTTCAATGTGTACTGATACATATATATATATATATATATATATATATATATATATATATATGCACGTGTATATGTATGTGAGTGAGTGTGTGTGTGAATTTTGTTTAAGTATGAGCAAGTATACATTCAAATGTAAACAAATATAATTAATTGTTTCCTGGCCCAACATTAAGAAAAATCTCAGTTCATAGTAATATATTCGAATCAAACCGAATCCATTTCATAACAAATATAAAAACCAATCATATATTTTAATGAAAACAGTTACAGTTCGCTGACCAATCTGAAAAAATCATAATAAAACTCTAATCCCTGATAATAAAGTTACGCATGAAGAATGTTTATTGCTGAAATAACCCGCATCACTAACAAATAATTAATACTGATGCCGCTAACATATGTGGTTTTTTTTTGCGGTTCGTGTGTGTTGTTTTTTTATGTCGTCTTATGCGTATCGTAAACATCAATATATGTTTATACATATCGTTTATAATGTCATAATCGAGATTAAGTCGGTGTTAGATGATTTGAAAAGTTTTTTGGTACCACTTACTCGTCGTGTCTTAATAATTACTGTATATACGTCGTTCGTATGAAAATTTAATGTTACTGAGAAATGCTTTTAGTTCCAGATATCGTGCCGTTTGCTAACATCAAATCGAAATTAGATTTCATATATATATACATATATATATATATATATATATATATATATATATATATGTATGTGTGTGTGTATGTGTGCATTCCGTTTGCCGATTTCAGTGAAATAAATAGATAATTTATAATTAGATTTTCTAAAGGCAAATTGACAGACATCTTATAGCTTTTATGTTCACATTTGAATGATTCTTGTTACATAATTTGCCGATATAGATCTACATTTTGTAAATGCAATTAGTGCCATTGTTTTTAAATAGCTTATATAATTCATCATTAGTTAAATATCATATTCATAATTTGTATTTACTTTAAACTCTTCATTTATTTCTTTATACAGAAACATTATTAAGAAATTTCGGTGATAAATATGTAGAAAATATTCATAATATAATTGTCGTTGTGGCTAAATTGACTTTCATTGAAGAATTTTTGAAATTTTGAAAATATTCAATAAATGATTATTTGGCATTGATAATGATTTATTAATTGAAATTCACTGATATTTAATGATAGATCATTTAATCCATTTTACTGAAATGAATTCATTAAATTTTTTATTAAATAGAAGAATAGCTAGATCGATATAATTTATTCCATTACCAAATTTCATTGGTTTAAACGAAATCTCACAATTCGATCGAGTATAACAATTTATACTATTTTATAAATCGTCCCATTTTATGCTCTAAACTTCTTTCAATAATTTGAATTTGTTGTGTGATAGTGTTAGTGATAAAAATATCAGATATGACTTTATTATTCTACAATACAATTATAATAATAACATATGTATTCCAAATGAAAAAAAAATGATTTTTTTTAATATACCATAGATAACTAGATATCTTCTTCAGGAAATATTATAAATCAACATAATTTTCAACAAATTATTTAAAAATTTATGATGAAATTTTAACTACATTTACAAAATTTAATTATTATATAATTTATCTCTTTCATTAACTTTTATGAATAAATTACAAATTGAAACTAATACGATTTTATGAGAATATGTGATTTTTATTCGAAGAAACTCTAATATATATCAGGAAATAATTAATCATGTATATAAAAGGCTAAAGAATATATATATATAATTTTATAAGTATATGTTGACATCATAATTTAATACTCATTTTTATAGCTCACAGGTCTGTTACACGCTATAAACTCTTTTAACGTTTTTTTTCCTGTACTTAACGCATCGTCTTAAGACTATGTCGAAATGGACAGGCTGTCTATTCAACAAATTGGTAGTAAAACACGAACCTGGAAGGTTCGGCTCTATTTTAATAATGAGATGTTTTATATATAAAACGGTTTTGTGTTTCAATCAAGTATTTTAATAATGTATTCTGATTATGAAATAACGTTTCGTGGTCAAATTAATATATCGAAATAATAAGAACTGAACTGTTCTTTTTTTGTAGATAATATAAAAATAAAAAGTAGTGAAATTATAAAGGAATGAACTCGTTTTTGAATTATGATGAACTGTAGTTTTGAAACTATGTATTAGTTTTAAGTACGATAATCAGTTTAACAAGGTTCTAATGTAATTTGATAGTATTTCTGATTTGTATTTTAATTTACTGATTAATTTTGAAATTGGATTAGGTTAAAGATAAATATTTATTTAGGATATTTTCTATTATATTTGATGTTAAGAATGTGATGTTTTTTTTATAAAATATTATAAGTAGATTGGTTTTTAATCGCTTAAGGATGTTAATATCAGATTAAAATAAACAACACTTGCCATGCTAAAATATATAGAACACAAGTTATAATGTATTAATGATAACAATGGATTTATGAAAATGTAACACATAATTTAACAAATTTTACAACAGATACATTATTATTAAATAAAGAATGAAAAAAATAAGAAAATTAAGTTTTATTATTTATTTTTTTAGAACATCTCTTTTATTACTTTGTGTTTTTCTTGTGTATGTGTTGTTCATTGTCTTATACAAATCTTGGTAGTCAAATATGACTTTTACAACTATTTTCGACTCACATTACTTTCAGGCAGGCTAGCAGATAAGAGTCAAAAGTGGTTGTTAAAGATATGAAATCAAAATTAAGCTCAGCTGATCTCCAATACTTGCATAGAGTAATTTAACACAAATATTTTATATAAAAGCAAACCAAAACGAAATTGAACTAATTAAAAAATTTAAAACTTTATATTTTATATAAATGAAAAGTATTTTTATTTTAACTTCTAAGCACATGAATTTTCTATATTTTGCAAATAAATTTCGAATTAAATTTTTATTTGCTCACGAATTTAAAAAAAAAGCGTTATATGAAGAATTTTTGAGATGATAAAGAGGAGGAGGTAGCAATCTAAGCTCATCTTGGATCGGAAGAGAGAAATTACTTTTATGAAAGTTTAAAAGAACTTACTCAAAGATATGAAAAGTATATTATAGTCAAGGAAAAATATATTGAAAAAAAATAATGACTGGTTTTGTTTTATTCCTCTTCCCCTTTATTCCGCAAATATTTTTTACTTTCTTTAATATATATATATATATATATATATTCAAATTTCAATACCGAATGAAAAAGAATAATTTTTTCAAAAATACATCTTTTTTATTCAATAATAATGTTATTTAATAATGTATCATCATTAAAGATTCTGATTATGTACAGGTACTATTCACGATGTTTATTTTTATACGCCTAGAGTCAGAAAATAATTATATTTTGAACAAATAATAAAAGTAAAGGGATTTTCAATCATTGTAATAATGGAACAAACATTTGTAATTTTTGAAAGAAAAAAATGTATGTGAAGTTGATTATATATAAATATAGTGTTAAAAATCTGAAAAATATTCATGATTTTATGAATCAGAAAAACAATAAAAACAAATAAAACAGTTTAAATATTAAATAACCACTTCTTTTATATAAAAAGTATTTTTTTTATAAATGAATTCAGATTGTTCAAATTTATTTGATTTTTATCGTAGTATTATTATTTCTAAAACGATCAGAAATATACTTTTTTAAAAGATACTTAATAATTGAAAACAAAATTTCTCTCCTTTGAAACATCAAATATTCTCTATAATATTTTATGTCTTTAATTTATATTTCAATAATTTTATATACAAATCTTTAGAACACTTTAAATAATTTTTGAAATCTCGAAGTATGGTTTATTGTGTGTATAAAACATAATTGAAAAAAATCAATACAGAAATGTAATGAGAAACTTAAAGCAGTTAAAAATACAAAAACAGAACTCGTGTATGAATATCCACTGTAGAAAATTAATTTTTAATTATACTTTGTCATTTTTTTTCAATTTTCATAATTTACCTTGCTATAATGGAAATTTTCTTTTAATTTCTTTCTGATGTTATCGTTATCTTAAATACATTTTACAAAACATTATAATTATTCATCAACGAAAAAACGAAAATACTTGTACATGTTCTGTATTATAACAAAATTACTTTTTCTTAATTATATATATATATATATATATATATATATATATATGTCTGTGTTTATGTATGTATAATTGTACATTATATTTAAATAACCGTATTTTTGTCTCTGACCTGAAAAATGTAGTAATAATTTTTAAGTCGAATAACATTCAGCATTGAGAAATAAAAATAAATGAAAGAAAACCCCTTAATTATCTCAATTATCCACGTCGCAGACTCAAACACAAGACTAAATTAGACTTTAACTACCTTTGCAGTGGAACATAATTACAACTACGAAAAGAGCTCGCTTGTATTCGATGCATTCAGAAAAAAAATTATAAAGAATTCAGAAAACCCGAGTGTAATTCATAAAAATCTAGTTATGGTATTATCTTGTAATGAGAATCTCGTTCGAAGCTACCGACTTGACTTCACTACACTTACTTATACACACACACACATACGTATATATATATATATATATGTGTGTGTGTGTGTATGTATGTATATAAAGTAATGATTTGCGCAGACAAACGTAGTCTCGTGGAAGACTCGAAATGTAGTATGCGCGGCGAAGAGCATATATTATATTCCTCTTTATCTGCTCGTCATTGCTGCGGGGTGTCTTATGTATACGAGAACAGTATCAGTGCACATATATATGTGATCTACTATCTTCCACGTATATTTTGAGGTTTGTACTTGTTTCAATGGTAAAGATTATAACTTCTATACAGATTGAAATATGTGGGTTTCTTTGATCCGGTTTTGTCTATTGAACTGTATCTCGTTTTGTTGATTAATGTTGGTCAAGAAGAATACGTTTCGCCATGTTTTCAACATGAATATTCATTTATTCACACACTTATGCACACATATATATATATATATATATATATATATATATATATATATATATATATATATATATAAGGCTCCACTGGGAAATCTCAGAAAATATATAAGAGTTGAAAGTTGAGTATTTATTTTGATAGCAAAAAATAATAAATTTCAGATTTATGAGAAGTAAATGTGTTTATATAAATTATTTGAAATAGAAACATTAATATATAGTAGGTTACTATGTATTGTTTTTGTTATATTAATATCATTTCATGATTTGAAAGTATATTTTATGTAATTAGATCACACTAAAATAGTTAATTTGTCCAATATATTAATGTATGTAAAAAAAATATTATACTTCTTCAAATGTTGTAGAGTATTAAATTAAACTAAATATCTGGAAGGTGAATAAATATGGAATCATAAATCCATAAGGAAAGAACTAGCTGTTGGAGACAGATTCAAAAAAAATATTTAAATACTTAATTAATTTTTTGATTTTGTACTCACAGGTTCCACTAATATAAAAACATATAATCCTATTTAATATAAAAAATGATATGAAACATACACACTCTGTAATTTAAAAAATACCAAATTAAAAAAAATCTATATATAAAAATGTTTACGTTATATTTTCCATTTTTATTAATACAAATTTTATGCCAGAAAAATATCTCAATAAAATAAGAAGAAAATCAACTTAATCTAGTTAATTTGAAAATCATTTTTTATATATTTAAACTCAGATTGAATTTGAGTCAGTCGTTCCTTTAAAATCTTATTTTGAAGCTTTACATTTTTAAAAATAGTGATTCACAAAGAAGATTCATGTTTTTACATTTCTTACCATGGAGTTCTGAAGATGATAGACTCACTATCGAAATGTACAATGGCGACAATCAATATCAATAATAAAAAATGATCAAATATTATTAATTGATCATTACTGGTCAGAAAAAAAATGTTATGGTATAGATAGGATGACAAAATAATTCATTTGTAAAAGTTAATTAGATAATAGTGTTAGATTTGTGGTAAAAATTATTATCAGACATTCTTTTTAACAAAAGAGTCAAATTCAAAACCTTGTTGTTTATAAATAAATGTAAATGTAAAGAAAAATTAAATTAATTTTCAATTTGTATAATTTTGCACATTTTTATAAAAAAGTCTACTTATTTTAATCCTATAATTACTAAATAGCATCAATTATAATGAATATTTTACTCAACTATATTTGAATTAAATTACATAGATCAAAGAACGATATTTAATCCTCTTATTAATTATATGTGTACTTAATATTCTTAAATGTCATATTTAATCCATTTTTTAATTAGCCAGCGCACACAATTCACTAAAATAACACAAAAAAAGTAACAGTGGTATTTACAAAAAATCCTTTTTTTCTATTTATATAAAAAAGTTCCAAACAAATTAAAATGTTTACCGAAATTCGATGTCGTTCGACTTAACAACATTATCAACAACATAATAAATCGTTTACACTAAGTATTTGAATAATGTGATTTTTTTTAATCTTCAATCTGTGTAACTCTATACAAAGTTTCCATACGTATCTTATTAATGCTTCCATTGAATTTCAGATACAATTACTTTATAAAGTATGGTACTACATATTGAATAAGATAAATTGAATGATGTGATGTATTGACAGTTAATAAATTTGTCTATACAAAGCGAGTTTAAAAAAAACGTATGTGATTTTAAATTGAAGTAAACGAAGAACAGATTGGGTTATTTATGTGAAATAAAATATAAACAATAAGTGAAATGGAAATGTGTTATATATATATATATATGAGTGCGTTTGATGTATCTTTAAAGATGTACTAAAAACGTATTTTTAAAAATATACAGCTTCCAAATCAGATTTTAAAGGAACGACTGACTGAAATTCAATCTGAGCTTAAACATATAAACAATAGTTTTCAAATCAACTAGATCAGGTTGATTACCTTGTTATTTTATTGAGATTTTTTTATGGCATAAAATTGAAATAAGAAAAATAGAAAACTATTTATAAAATAAATCTATGTTTCTAATATATAATGTAAACATTTTTATATGTATTTTTTTATTTTTGGTATTTTTTAAATTAAATAGGAGTGTGTATGTTTCATATCATTTTTTTTTTATTAAATACGATTAAGTGGAAACTGTGAGTGTAAAATCAACAAATTAAGGAATAAATTAAGTTTTCAATTAATATTTGGTAATTGGTACAAATTATATAATTTTATTTTCATTAAATCTGGAATTCTCTCAATTTTGATTATGTATTAATTATTTTAAAATACAGTTTTAAAACTATGATTCACTTCACAAATGATTTATTTGCTCGCCCAATAAACCATATTTACTTTTCTGTTCAAAAATGTTCAATTAATCATAATTGATCATTTTCAGTTGTTGTTTATACGCACTTCAATGACGACTCCATCATCTACTAAGTGCCAAGAAACAGAAAAATCTAGAAATATTATTTAAAAAAATCTTAGAAACACTTTTTTGAAACTGTTGGTTAAAGATGTTCATTTCAATATGAATTTCCAAAAACTTCCAAAATATTATATATTGAAAATGGAGTAAAATATACAAAGCAGAAGTAAAGAAATATGTTCGTGTAACAACCGAAAAATAATTTAGGATAATATGGAATTAAATAAAATTTTAAAAATAAGAAGAATAAAAATATACAAATTATTAATAGATTTTTTTAGCCTTGATACATTGGGATGATTACATTGCAAAAATTAAAAATATTCAATAATGATTTAATAAACATTTTGGCCAGATAAATTGACTGTGGTTTTAGAATGAAAAAAGAAATCATTTATGAAAATGTATTACTGTTATTAAATCTATAATTATGTATAAATAGCTCAACATTTTTGATTTACAAATATTATTTTACAATGTTAATTGGTTTCCATTCCTGCGAATTATTTAAGATTCTATTTTCCATTACTAGTTTGGACTTATATACCATCTTGAAATATATTTTAGATAACTGACTGTTGCAAATTGAAGGATAAATTTCGATTTAGAAAAGTTATATTTATAAAATCAAACTGAATTTTATTATTAAAGAACTGAGCATAATTTCCATGGAAGCTTTATTTGAATTCAGTATTAAATATTTCTCCCACTATCTATTCATTTTCACAATATAACATAAAGTGTAATAATTTTTTATCACACACCATGAAAAACCAATAAAATTTCTTCAGTTTTTTTCAGTAGCCACAAATAGTAATTTATTTTTACCCAGAATTGAAAAAGTTACAACGTTATACATTGAATCTAAAATGTGTTTTTTACATCTTTTATATAAAAAAACTATGAGATATAAAAATAATTCAAATACGATTTTTTCAAATTACATTATTTATTCTTTAAAAAAATATTTCGTTTGTCAGTTTTTCATTACTATAATTCTATTCTCAAATTTTTAAAAATGACTGATATATTTGATTTTAGTATTTGCTTCCTCTTATTAAAAATTTATCATTTTTCGTATTGACTTAAATTACAATTTATAAAAATCTTTTTTAACAATACTTTTTAAACATATTTCATTAGAATATTTCAAACATTTATCTGCATTACTTTACTACAATCGATTTCAATTTAGGAAGTCTATAAAATGTTTAAATTATCTCCCAAGAGACAACATATTTATCAAAAAATAATTCAACTATTAAAAGAAGGAAAACGAGTAGCATAACATTTGATAAAATATTATAATTTTTTTAAAGTATGTTAATGTTTGAACTTTTGTTGTTTATAAATAGAAAAAAAAAGAAATTTAATCGCCGTGTTTACTCATTTTTCTTTTTTATCATTCATCAGTTGGAAAAGTTAACATACATACATATATATATATATATATATATATATATTCATTTTAATTCAGTTCATTTCTATGAACAGAGAAACCCGCTTTAGAAGAAAACAACAGATGATTAAATACATATAAACAGAATCAGATATAAGTTTTTAATTAACCGTGTATACAACAAAGATTACATGTTCGCCAGTGAATAAAAAATAACTACAGACTGAGCAGACCTTAAACACCGAAATAAAATAATAGACGAGGCCACTAGAAATTTGTACAATACAATGTGTTAGCGTGACGAATTGATTTAAGATTTTTTTACCTGACTGTTTCATTCAATGCCAATTATATTTAGTTTATTTGATTCGTAATAGACTACACGACTGTAAAGTGAAAAGTTGTGCTCGTGTTTTTGAGTCACCTTTTCATGTTCACATCTTATCTGTGCGGTATGCGTATGTGTAAATATGTTTATGGATATAAATTCGACTGTATGTGAAAAAAGTTTTATTTTCTTTATCAAAAAAGAGTTTTCTTTGCTTTACACTACGTAACATGCAAAAAATTGCTTGAGTGCGTTTTGTTATACGCATTGTTCTTGGTTGGAAAATTTGAATACGAAATTTTATTTATACGGAATTCAATAAAAAAAGTAGTAAAAAATTTACATAATTTTATGTGTGTAGCAATATTCGTATATGTTAGTTTTAATATTTTTCAAACAAAAGTATTATACACACACACACACACACACATATATATATATATATATATATATATATCCTACACACACAAATGTATATATAAACTTTCATAACACCTACCAATACCATCTAAACACAGTTCTTCCACTCTCTATAAATTCTTCTTTCATTCTCTCATCTATTTTCATATTTCACAATTCTGTAGATTTACAATCTCGTTTATTTCAAGGACAATTTTGTATCGTTTTTTATTTTTTTATATCATAACAATAGGTGTAGTTTGAATTAACAATTTATAATTTTAAAAGTTCGTAGACAAACGGCTAACATGCAAAACTATTAACTATTTTTTTATTAATTATAATCTAATTATGTATTACATAAAACTGTTTATTTGTATTCCTACGAGCTTGTCGATGCATTTTTTTGATAATTTTAGTCCAATTGAATGATTACTTTAGTTTTCATCTTTGACTAGTAGTTTCAGTATGTATACTAATTTCAAGTCAATTTTAGTTAACTCTATTCTTAGTTATCTAAGATCTAACAAAATATGTCACCATGCTAAGACTAGTTGTGGAAGATAGAAAATCAAATGATACAAAAGGATGAAGGCTACCATGAAACTATATTTAGTAAATATTTATAAAAAAAAGCTAATATGAAGATATTTTAATTAAAATATAGTCAAAATCATGTTAAAAACCAATGCGTATCTAATAAATAAATCCATTAAATCCATATATAGTAAAAACCGAAATATTTCTAAATTAAAAATAAAAGGAAAACAAATTATCAAGTTTAATAAAATATATACCTACGATAATGCTATATTTCGTTATAAGAGTTATAAGAGTTCTATGTTAATTTTGTAAATCTTTCGTATGTAATAAAAAACAGTGATTTTGTCAGTGTATTTAAGATAAATAATTATATTTTATTAGCAATACTATTACTTGGTGAGTCAATTAATTAAAAATTATATAATTTCCAAACAATATTTATATGAACTCTTACTTATTTCAAATATAAAATCGATAGACAAATACAGACCTGATGCTGTGGTTAAATTCACTTTCATAAATACATTATTTTTCTATTTAACAAATTCCAATTATAAAATATTCAACAAATGATAATTGATCATTTTTGATTATTGATTATGGGTATTCAATGGCAATAAAAACACATTTAAGGCGCGAATGAGAAGAAAAATATATTATTTCAGTTCTTTTATGCTTTTATATTCTGAAAATGAAAGTATGATCATTCTAATCCGCATAAACAATAATAAAAACTATCAATAATCATTTATTGAATATTTTTGATCGGACATTTTTTATGATATGCAGAGTGAGAGAAAACCAATTTGTAAGAGTGTAAATATTGATATGACGTTTATTTACATAACAAGACATGTATATAAAATCAGAACTAAAAATATTAATTTATATTTTTATAGCAGAGAAGACTGTTTTAATATAAGTTTTATAGAAATTAATATAACTATGGTAAACAGTATGAAATTGTAAAGATATTAATATCTTGCACAATATGTAAATATTTGAAACTCTCATTCTTTTAATGAATGTTGATAGAGAATATCATCTTCAGACCGTTAAGGGACAGAAAAAAGTTTTTTGCTATTTAAAAGATTTTATATTTCATTAAATATCGACAGATTTTTATGTAAATTCGTAATAAAGTCTCAAAATTCATTTTTTATTCTTAAATACAAGCTTTAAATTATTTTATAAATTTCATAGTGTAATAGAAATTATTCCTTAATAAATTAATATACATATATATATATATATATATATATATATATATATATATATATATATATATAGTCGAGTCTCAACATTCGCTGGTTAAAATTTCGCGGACTTAATTATTTGCGAGTTTACCATGAATAATTAAATGTGACTATTTTGACCTACAGCAAAAAATTACAAATGGTGCGGATAGACTAGAAAATGCGAAGAAGGCTAAAAGAAATGTATGAAATGTATTTTTCGGTCTGTATTTTGGTAACATTGACTTTGGTCTTATGATTAATTTTGCTTCGAATTGGACTATTGAATTAAAAATGTAAAGATGCAAATAAGAAGCAATATATATGTATGTATGTATATATATATATATATATATATATATATATATATATATATATACATATATATATATATATATATATATATATATATATATATATATATATGTATATATATATACATATATATGTATATATATGTATATATATGTATATATATATATATATATATATATATATATATATATATATGTATATATAAATTTAAGTAACTCTTTTATGAGAACATACATGTTTTTAAAAAATGTAAAATTTTATTAAGATTAATGTGTTTTTAATTTCATTCGATGTATGTTTTTTTCAATTAATTATGTTAATCAGTAACTACGACAATACTATTACAAAAAATCGATATGTAGGCAAAAAGGTTTCATGAATCACTCTGTCATTTGTGTGACTGTGCCTCCATCTATAATTTTCATGTATTCAAAAACGTTCATCTGCCCAGTATATTCGTAAAACAATCAACCTGCTAATTTACTGTAATTATCAATACGTTAAAAAGCTGAATCAGAGCACACAGTGAACTTACTATACATAGTACACAGTATCAATGCGATATAAATGCCCGATGCGATTCCATCGGTCTGTATTCAATTTGAACATCAATTATCTGGTTGAGACTGGAGCCGAGTGCAGTAATTCAATTTATTGATGGCTCATATCGATTCATAGAGCAAGCTTACGACCGTACTGTTTGACTTTGGGCGGGTTCTTGTTGGGCACGCACGTACGTACATAAGTTCACCTCCGTTACAACAAAATGATTTATTTTCACTTTCCGTCGAAGAGGAAGAAGGGAAAAAAAGTCCATAATTTACAATGTCAGTTCATCATCATAAAAAATATATAATATGCTCCGTCCTGGACTACTTGTGAGCAGTTATATGGTCGACGGTGGTCTACATAATGCACCTTAATTATAGGCCTATAAAGTTGTTCTGTGTTTCATATTTAGAATTCATAGTGTGTCGTTAAGTTTCTTTCGATAGAATCTCGTTTTATATTGTATGTGTGTGTGTACGTACACATTTTTTCCGTGTTTATTTAAAACGCTGAGAGTTTGACGTTAATTGATAAAAAATTGGAACATGATTTGTATACATGTTTGTTTCCATTCTTTTCTGTTTCTTCGAATACTTACAAGTTTTCAAGTTAATTCGATGAATACCATATAAGGTCATTTTCCTTTTCTATAGTATTCTGTGCACGTGTAAAGTAATTAAAGTAAATTTTTTTCGTGTCACGGAACGAAAAACAAAATTGTTATTTAAATTTAAAAAATTCAAATGAGGTAATCATATTTTATTCAAACTCTACATATTTTTTTTTGTTTATGACGTGTGATGTTGATCTCTGTATTTAATTAAAAATATTGTAAATAATAACTATAACTCGTTTTTATACGCTGCGGCACTAATAATACATAATAAAAAACGTATTAATTTTATTTGTACTGAAGTAATTATATATATATATATATATTCAATAAATATGAAGTATTATTAAAAAAATAATTTTTAAAAACACGAAATTTAAACTATGTTTTAAAGATAAAACTCGTTAGTGTTTTTTTATTTAAAGAGTGTGAAGTATTAAAAAATATTATATTTTATATAAATACATTTATTAAGTTTCCATTATTTACATACATATATATATATATATATATATATATATATATATATATATATATATATATATATATATATCAACTTAGTAATGAGCAAAAAACTTTTTTCCAAGAAATATATTTAACAAAATGTTTATAGTTCGCAGAATTGTAATTTTATTCTGAATTGTGAGAAAGTTTTTTATTTTATTACTTGAATTGAATATTGGCGAATATTTGAATTTTGTAGGTAATTTGTAATAACTTATTTTTAATAAATTAGCTATTTTATAATTGAATAATATATAAATATATACATATATATATATATATATATATATATATATATATATATATATATAAATACTGACTTATTAAAATCCACAATATTTTCAGTACTAATAATTGTAGTTAAGAAAAATTTATGTTATCTTAAGTTGTAACATACATTTCTTTTAGTAAAGAGTAAAAAAAAATGCTAAACAAAAAATATTGTGTAAATAAAATTCAAAATCTAGTAATTAATGAAATGATCCTTGCCTAGTTATAGAGCCATCTTATGATCACAAATCAAAATGTAATGTCAATCAATTGTGTGCCAGGATTGGGTTTGATTAAATAGCTGATGAATTTTCTGTATCTCCAAGCTTTGTGGATGTTCGCTTCATTACCAAAATTTAAATTTGTATAAAAAAACAATCCGAAGTGATAAATAAAATTTATTGAACATTTTGTATCAAGAAATGTATATTTTATACATTTTGTTCCGACAAAAATGGACAATGTTTTTATAAAAAGCACATAGAGACACAGATATATATATATATATATATATATATATATATATATATATATATATATATATATATAGGGTTGTGTTTGTGTGCAATGTATAAAATTTATCTTTGAAATCTACACAAAATTAATGTATTATATAACGTATTCATAAATAATCTAACACAGTCGCTTCTTTCAATGTAATCAAATAAAGGTACGTTCGTAAGTTACACATAAACATACATTAGCTATGTATGTATATATATATATATATACATATATATATATGTACGTGTGGCAGTAGTATCTTTTTGAAGTCGATCAAAGTCGTCCAATCTCTTCGCATCATCAAAAGGAAGTGCTCATTATGTACAGTCACTTTTATGTATGGAACACAAAAGGAACCGCTCCACCACGATCATAATAACAAATTATGCGTTTTAAGATCGTACTTTTAAAAAAACTTTTCTCCGATTGCTCAATAAGAATATACGGAGTTACAATTTCTAAATCAATTATTGCATACGTATCCATTTATATATATATATATATATATATATATATATATATATATATATATATATATGTGTGTGTGGAGCTATAAAAGTAAATTGATTTTAAGTATTCGAAAAGAAAGATTATTTTGAAACAATAATAGCAGTTCGTTCAATTTTAAATTCAATGAGAAATAAATATGTGAATTAAAAGTCCAACCATATTTTAAAATTTAGTATAGACTAATTTAGTTAAAAAATATTATAGACTGATTTTGTAACTGTGTATCAAAATTGAAAATCTTTTTACTATGATTCCAACATTAATGGTTTAATATTAATAATAACATACATAAGACTTTTGATTAAAAATAAAAGCTGTCTTTATCATTATTTACTACATTATTATGAATAGAATCTGTTTATTTTATTTTAAGAAATAAATATTCAAAATAAAATTGAATATAAAAGTCGAAATGCATATTTCTTTTCATCCTTTTTATATACTAATTTTTCTATCTATTCACATTTAATAATGGCATATAACCGTTTAATTCTTAGTTTATTCGTTTATAAATTGATTGGTAATATATTCTGTTCATATTTATTGATTTAGTAAATTATTATAAAGTATTATGAAAAGATTCTAAACATAAGCCTTAGTTGTTTTCTGAATTTAAAAGGAAACAATTATTGTAAAGACAAAAAGTTTAATTCAATAAAGTTTAATTCGATAAAACTAAGACAATAAAGTTTAGTTTATAATCTATAAATAATTATTTTTAAAATAAGATTTTTGATTATAACTGATACACATTTCGAAGGTAATTCTCTTATAGCGGATTTTAAGTAGCCCTGTGACCAAATTCACTTTCTTAAATGAATTTTTCATTCACTCGACAAACTTTAAGAGAATTCTAATCAAAAATATTCAACAATTAATTATTTATTACTAGTATTTTGGTAGTTGATTATGTGCTTAAATAGAAATTCCATCATTTTCAAAATGATAAAGAAATATTTTTGTCTAACTCAGCCCTCTCAATATAATGATATATCCATCTAAATGCCCATAAGCAATAATCAAGAATGATCAATAAACATTTTTAATCAGAGAAAAATATTTATACTCTATGGAGTGAGTGGAAAATTCATTTGTGAAAATGTACTCTACCTATGTACTAACTGACTTATTCATGGACATGTTTTTATAACTTGCTACAATTTATCTACCCTATTATTGGTATTTTTATTTGCTTTCCTCTCTCTCTCTCTTTCTCTCTCTCTCTCTCTCTATATATATATATATTGAAAATAATTGACTGATAGATATTATTTTTTGAAATCAAAACTACTTTTTCATTTCCGTTAAACATTAAATTGTCAAACCGCACTACCACAAACTACGGGAGATAACATCCTACCTCCCACTGCCACAACATAGCACTGTTTATATATATATATATATATATATTAAAAATGATACAAAACAAACACAACTTATCAGTGATCATATTTTCAATACGACTGCAATTTCTTTATATAAACAAAAGAGAAATAACTCATGATAGACTGAAAGAAGACTCGTAAAGTTTCTCAATTTAAAATGTTAGAGTCAATTAAAGAAGAATAACTATATATATATATATATATTTATAAATTTTTTCAAAATAATTTTTATGTTCGCAAACTTTTAAAAACTAATTTGATATTATGATGGGAAAAAGTCACGAATATAAATATGTATGTATATATATATATATATATATATATATATATACGAGGAAATCATGGAAGTTTCTTAAGGATATCAACCACAAAATTCTCTATTCTATGCACTTGAAACTCCAGTAAGTTGTAGTTGGATTGGGGAATCCAAGATGTTGTGGTTTCAATCCCAGAGGATAACAAGATTGCTGAACTAACGACAGACACGGGATTGGCTGATACAGTTATACTTAGTTCAAGTTCAATTACTTAGATAAGTTAAAATAAAATGATGTACCAGGTAAAAATGTATAAGTTCTATATTACATAGAAAAAAATGTTGTTTTTTTATATTTATACATGGAAATATTTTTTGTAACTTTAATGAACATAGATTATATATAAACAGAAAGTATTAACTATTTTTAAACATATTTTTCTAATTTATAAATAATCATATCCATTTTACAATCTGAAAGCAAAATAACTGTAAGAAAAAATTATTTCGTATTTTTTGAGACTATACTAAACTTTTTACCTCAATTAAACATTGTCCTCTCTGTCACTCAAATCTCTTATCAAATTCATAAACTGTGCACATTTAAAACAACATACACCATCAATATTTCATACTCTGTTGCATGTATATCACTCAATGCAAAATATAAATATATAAAATATTCAAAAGACACTGTGATGATGTCAATATGAATTTTAACTAACTGTTTATATAAAGTTTCAGACCAGTTTAATGCAACTGAAAGCAGAACGATCGTATATTCGAGATGATGTAGACTGACGGCGTATCTTTTTAACCGGTAATAAGGTATAGAAGATTTATTTTAATTGTAAATCAGTCCATTGCACATTAATGTTTTCGATCTGTGCAAAATAAACGAGACTATTTATTTTCTCCGCAACGTTGCTTCCAGTCAAACTTTATAAATAAACTTGTTTATATATATATATATATATATATATATATATATATATATATATATATATATATATATATATATATATATATATATATTCATCGCAGACATGGAATTACGTTACATATCTTAATGTCAAGCAGTCATTCATAAATTTTTTAGTAGTTAATTTCATTTGAATATTCTATGTAACTGACTGTAAAAATTTTCTACATAGATATTTATTGTTTTCTTAATACATTTTTGATTGTTGACATCAGTTATTTATTAGCGCAAAAATATTTATGAATGATTTTTTTTAATTTTTCTAAGTTCTATTTGTTGTATCATACAAAAAATGATAATTACTTGTTTATTGGCTCATCTCACAAGTAATGCGGTTTTTTAAATGAAGCTTTAAAGTAACAAAAAAAATTATCGTTTTAATTTTGATCCAAAATATGTTTTCCGTTATTATCTATAACTTCTTCTCATCTTAATCTTAAATTTCCAATAACCTGACGATAAAAATTTTTGTGTTTTGGATAAAAAAAGGGCTGATCTCCCTTCAGACATCGCTCTTTATTAAACCGTATTCCATTGATGTGATTTTGGAGACTAGAACAGATGATAATCAGATATTACTAGGTCAGGAAAATATGGTGGATGAGTTATAACTTCTCATTCAAGTTATCTCAGTGTTTGCAGGATTTCGCGTACCGTGTGAGGTCTGGCGTTGTCGTGATGAAAAATTACTCCTTTTTTGTTGGTTAATACTGATCACTGTTCAGTAATGGATTGTTTTAACCGTACCAGTTGTTCGCAATAAAACTCCTCTGTAATGGTTCGATTCTTTAGTAATACGTCGTAATGGATAATTCTTTCCATATCTCACCAAACAGACATCTTAACTTTTTTTGAATGAAGCCATCCTTTCAGAGCAGTTGTAGATGGTGTTTCATTGCAGTCAACCCATTGTCTTTGACGTATCATATTGTTATAAACAATCCATTTTTCATCACCATTAATAATGCTATTCAGGAACAGATCATTTTAGAATCGGAATAGATGAGAAATGCAAATGTCCACACATTTTTTTAAATTAAGGTCCGATAACTCGTGCGAACTTAGTAACCCAGCTTAGAAACTTACTAACCTATTCAAGTGCCGATGAATAGTTGAATGCGTTGATTTCAGCTTCTTGGGTAGTTCTTCTACCGTCGAACTAGGACTTTGTTCCACTAGTGTTTTTAGGATCTTATCATAAAACTCTGAAGGTGTCTTGACCTTTCCTCGTCTTCAAGGCTGTAGTTCCTGATCCGAAATCGTTGAATCCATCTTTGTATGTTTTTAATAGACTAATAACATATGAATCATAAATATCCCACACAATTTTTTCACTGCAGTTGTAGCGGTAGCACCCTTACAAAACTCCCAAAACAAAATATGTCTATTATGCTCTTTCAACACTTCCATGTAAAACTAATATTTTTTCTTGTAAATTTATGTGATTATTGTTAACCCTTAAACTACACACTCTCTGTTTGAAATATAAGAAACATACTGTTGTTAGCGTCACTTTGACTCCAACGTCTAGTTTAAGCTTGAATTTTCCACGATAAGACAGAAAACATGGCGTACAATTGAGCAGCATATAGATCTGATACGTTATTGTAATAATTGCAAAATATTACATAATCCATTTTTATCTATATGAAAATACCATATTACTTATGGAATGACCCAATAGTAATGAATAAATAGAAAAAACATTCTTCCTTCCCGCTATATTTGAAAAGATGTTTATAAATTATTAAATTAAAATATATTAGAACATTTTTTGTTTATTTCTTTATCTTATTGGTATTATCAATGATAGAACAATTTAAGTTCTTTTATAATCATTTATTTGAACTAAATCATAATCACAACTAAAATAGATTAACTGTTATACACTCTCATTGTTTGAACTAGTATTAATCAAACGAAATAAATGTGCGAGTAGTTCGTTTGTAAACCTCAAGCTTTGCATTTGATGGAGTATGGATTCGCTATCCATTATGCAAATAATTCATCGTACCAAGATGATATAATATCGATCATACATTCTGAACGATAATCTATTTATCAGGATCGACTGATTAATTTTTAAAGTACAATCCACTCAGTTTGAGAAATAGGACCGATCTGGAGAACGGCGGCAGCAATAAAATATATAGAACGATTCTAGTACTAATTCCAATAACGAAATATCTACGGTTTATAATCTCGTGTAACGATTACACTGCTTCTCTCTCCTCTCCTTACGTACGTACGTACATACATACATACATAGATTATTCGATAGTGTGGAGCATTTATCATTTAACCGAGCGTAATCCAAGATTGAACGCGATTGTGACGGTAGAACGTTACTCAATCTGGTCTGGTTTGTAGAACTGTGCACGTACTTCACATACATTTTAACCCGCCGCAAAGCTCGCGCCGGTTCCCAATCAGTATTGACAACATCACGCTGTGCACGTCCAGCACTATTTGTCGGGATTTTTGTTGTTGCGATATTGTGTTGTCGAAATATTATATCGCTGACATATTCAACGTTTTTTTTTTACATGAAATGGGTATACCTTTTTTTCGATGTAATTTTTCTGTGACGGTTTAACGATATTTTCGATTTTTTTATTGGTCAGTTTAATCACATATATTTCTGTACATACATACATAAACATATATATATATATATATATAAGTTATACTTTATTATTCTACAAGAGTAAATAAATATTGATTTTACTTCCCTATTACTACTTTTCAACATTATACAGGAAAATTTAAATCATACGGAAACTAAAATAAATATTGAATAGTAATATATTTTAGTACGCAAATACTTAAAAAATTTTTTTAATTTACTATATTTGAAAGTTAGTATTAACGTTTTTAAATTTTTATATAAAATATTTGGTATATATTTATCAAAAGGATCAGTTCTTAAAAATATAAAATAATAAATATAAATTATAAGAATAATTTTAAAATTTATAAATCAAATTAATGAAAAAATAAGAAACCAGTATGATAATAATCAAATGGTGGAGTGAAAGTAGTATTTTAGAAAAAAATATTACTTAATTTTTTTTGAAAATACTTCATAGTTATTTTTAAACGTTCTTACAACTGTTTTTTCTTCTATAGATTTAGAATTTAACGATAGTTAATTTGTGATGATTTCAAAAAGAATATATACTTATAAAAACCTCAACTCTATCTACTCTGCATCATTTAACTCACAACGGATTACTTTTTGGCACGGTCGATGGCTGAAATAACTCTGAATTCTTACTTGCTTGTAAACGAAAAAGAAATTTCACAACTCAAAAATATAAATCGTTACAGTTCTATGATAAGTGTTGAAGAATTTGAGCTTTCCTTCGAAAACAGATTTAATTTTCGAAATTTAATAATCATATAAATATATACTTCGTCCACTATTAAACCTTCGTGAATATACAGAAGTTAAATCTATTTTGACTTTTCAAAAATATTGACATTAATAAGAAATTTTTGAAGCTATTGACGAAAACTACGACTGGGATATATTTTCAATATTTCAAAAGGATTTCAAGAGAATAATTAGCCTGATTATTTCTCATGTTAATATACACTAATGTGGTTCACTGTTGCAATAATAGAGATAAAATACATCTATACAAAATAAATATTGCTAATAAAAAATAAAACAAAGTTTAAAATATGTAAAATATTCACTGATTTATATATAATAACAAAGGGGAAAATCTATAAACATAAAATAGAAATTAATTTTGAAAAATTTTTTCTCAAATCGAGTTACATTCAAATACTGACATTTGAATTACCCTGATAATTAGCTGAATCTTACATGTCTAAACGTTTGCCTATAAAGGTTTCTAAATGAAAAAGTCTATGTCTATTAACCAAAACCTTGAATAGAGCTTAAGACTAACATCTAAAGTAAAAAATCCAACTGACTGGAAAAAAAAATTAAAAAAAATATTATAAAACGTCATAGAGACAAAATTAATCAGAAGAGATAGAAAACTGATAGAAAAGTCTATATTAATAAATCAGAGAATTTTGTAGGGCACAATACTAATATCTGGACTAAAATATGTAATTTATTAGAAGAAAAAAATGCAAAGGATAACATAAACTGCCAAAGAGAGACAAACTTTTCCAATGTAGTAATAGAAATAATTTGTTAAGTATAATTAATCAAACCTAATCTGTTGAAATAGAAGTAATTAGATTACTTTTGGTGATTTAATATTTATTTTTTTATTAATGATTCAAACATAACATTACAATAGTTGTGATCAATTTTGAACTATACTTTATTAATTAATTTCTCTAATGTTATATAAACATGAATAAAAAAGAAATATTGGAAATATGGAATATAACTGGTTTGAAAATAAAAAAGAATGGTTACTTTTTATTAACTTATTCACTGCTTTAATTAATTTTATTCGTGAATAATAACAAAACTCAAAATTCTCTTCCATAAGAGTATATCTAGATGAGAATATATATATATATATATATATATATATATATATATATATATATATATATACATGTAGGTATCCATTCACATATTAAATGTACATTTTGTAATCTAAAACAATTCCCAATTTTAAGCTCCAATTGTATGTGGGTTGAGTAGTATTTTCAAATGAATATACACATACATTCGTTATATATATATAGAAAACAAACAAAGACACTGTTAGTGTATGTATTTGTGATCAAACTGATTTGAATGTTTCAATTCATATAAAAGGAAAAGACGACGCCTTTATATGCGAGCATTTCGAACGGACCGTGCAATTAGGTGATAAAAATACGATTAATTTAATTACTGGCACGGCGAAAAGGGACTTATTGTCAAATTGGCAGGAAGTGCTTACAAAATACTAATTACCAATTTAACCATTTCATTTCCTCGGTACCGTAACAAAACCCGAAAGCTGACAACGACCGCAAGGCCCGACAATTTTGTCAATGTTAATTCTTATACCGCATATCCAGCCATCCATACAAAACGCACACATTCGCATATACCCGCACGCATATCGCTTAAAATGTTAAAGTTCGTATTAGTGTGTGTGTATGTGTGCACATATCATCGTCCTAGACGCGCAAGTATAAAATGGAAACAATTGTACACACAAATTTGCACGGTCAACCCCCGCCGTTCCACAAATATCTATTGCACTGTATCATTGGGTCCGTATTGTAGTTAGACAGACCACGATGGTACACTTCTGTTCGCCTGTTATTGACTATCCCGGAGTAATTATTAGTGCCCTTTGGGTTGTCGCCGCTGTTACCAGGAAGTTCGCATCAAACGAAACATCCGCTTGTGTTACCAGAGATACTACACTATCGCCGCCGACGGGAAACACATAGACGGAGAACTTTGAACCACAGAGAAATAGCAAAAAGCTTTTTTTTGTACTTCCAGATAAAAAAAATGTACAATATTGAATTCAAGTGCGATTGAGTTCTATTTATTAACGCACTATGAAATGAAACAACCCCTTAAATAACTCAAATGACTTTTTTTATATAAGTAAAATATTTATCTCAGACTAACAACCTTGCATTGATATTCCTTATCATTAATGTTATCATAATATTTTCTACTTATCATTATTATAAATATTTTTAATTGATTTTCGCTATATAAAAAATAGTTTAGTTATGATTTATGAAAATAAACAGTACAGGATAAGAATTACTAAAAATATTTTAATAATTAATAAAATCATTTTAATTAATATTATCTATATTCAAGCTAATGAAGGGAAAAGAAACAAAATAGAAAACCTCAATCTACAAAATAAGTCTTTCTTCTTTTGACCAGAATTACTATTTAGAAAATAAACTAATAATTCAAAATTCCGAACCGTTAATGTGTAGAAAGAAAAATATCTTAGCATAAATTAAAATCACTATTTATTTCCAACCTTTCAAAACTCTGTCTGTTGATTACAATACGATTTAATTTATTGTCACGGATGAATTCTTATTTTATGTCACAAATCGTAAAAAAGTCTAGTTAAAAACGTTCAATGAAGCATTATTGATCATTTTTACTTATAAATGTGCTTATTAATCAATTTGCTATTTCAACAGTCATAATTGAAGCACTAAAGTACAGAAAATCTTTAAAAATAAAAAAAATATTTTTCTGTACTTTCGCGCTCTAAAGACGATAACTTCATCACTGAAGTGCATCTATCCATCAATCAAAAATAATTACTAGCGATTCATAAATACATTTTTTACCAGTTTGTTCCCTGGGGTTTGTGATATGATAAAAGAATTTATTTGTGAAAATATTTGAATAATTGAAGATGAAAGGAAAGATGAAGAAACTTTGTTTCTTGAATAATATTGCAATTAACCTTCATTAAATATGATTTTTGTTATAATATTTGGAAAAATTAAAAGATATTTATATGTGATATTTCGTGCTTGTTGAAAAAAATAAACCGAATAATCCGATTTGTCACCATCAGAACGCCACTGGCAAAAGCATGTACAACCGCCATCGTTATGTCTCCGGTTTCCTGCCAGTGTAGTCGGGGGCCGTTTGTCCTCAACATCCAGAAACTATTTTGTTTGTAGTTACGCGTATAGCCCCTTTACCCGATACATATAGAAGCGGGCGAGGGACCTTTTCCTACACACAATTTGCTTTTCTCCACTATGACGATATTGTTCGGCCGTGTTTCGGCCTGGTATTTGTCTTTGAGGGATTTTGTGAATCAATCTGCCGGGAGCATTGTGTTTGTTTATTTTTTCTTCTTTGGCGTCCCGCCATGTCTCCACTCCGACCTCTGTAGTTGCAACATTATCAACGATACAAGTTCTGCAAACTCGCTACAGGCCTCTCGCGGATCAATTTCAATAGTAGTTCCAACTTAGTTGCACATAAGCAAACAGTTCTGATATTTAAGAGCAGTTTGTATTTGTGTATTATATATTACTAAAACAACTACAAACTATCACACACACATATACACGCATACACACATACATGTGCACACACACACACATATACATATATATATATACATATATATATATACATATATATATATATATATATTTGATGTAAATTTCTGATAATACGAAATATAAAGTAATTAATATTTTATTGATAACCTCTTATAAAGTACAATTACTTTTAATCAGTAAAAATTTAGAGAATATTATTTAATAACCAGTCAATTAAAAACATTATCAAAATTCATGAAACAATCTCAAAGTTTTTTATTTTATATTTATTAAAAAGTATTAAAAACTTTCTTCTTTAAATTTCAAGAAACCGAAAATCATTTCTGTTAAAGAACAATGTTAACATGTACACTGACAACTGTAAAATCATTCAATAAAATATTATTTTAGAGTTATTTTTTTGTGCTTGAAGTGTGTTTATTACTTTTTTATTAACATACTCAACATAGAGAAATCATGTTTTTCAATTGTCATTTGATAAAATTTACAGATCAAAAATCAATTCTTAAATCAAAAACTGCTAATATACTGACAGTGATATAAATGTTTTCTTTTTCTTTCATCATTATATTATATATTCCCTTTTTTAACCCAACGTAATTGTAACATAATGTAACAGTACATGTTTTCAAATATTGTCAAACTTTCCTTTAGTGTAAGTAATGTTTTTCTGTCTCTCAATAAAATGCATGTTTTTACAATATATTATTGGCACTGCGGCTAGATTCATTTTACGAATGAATTTGTTACTGACTCTAAAACTCTTATACTTAACAAACTGCTCAATAATTGATTATTCATATTTTTGTCTTGCTTACACATATTTCAATGATGATATCATTATCTTTGGAACGTTAAAATACAGAAATATATTTTTTCCTATTTTATCGGTTTAAAAGGAATGAAATTAACATCGAAAGGCATATGAACAATAATTGAAAATCGATCAATAATTTATTATTTATATTTAATCAGATTTTTTTGGTAGCTTATAGGAAGGATGAAAAATTTCTTTCGAAAATGCGATAGTTCCAGTATAATTTATCATTACTATACGGTGATAACGCTGCCGGTTTCTGTCGCCATACACTCGAATAAAAATAAATTAGAAGGAACAGGTAATATAACAAATAAATTTCAATATAAAATATTTACTTTGAGTTTAGAGTTAAATACCATACGGAAAGCTAAGAACAGCCGATTATAACAACTAACAGAAGTTGAAACAATTAATAATAAAATTAATTCAGAAAAAGAGATCGAAGAGTATCATTAAATTTGTAAATAATGATACAAAGTAAGAAGGCACACAGACAAAGAAGGATGACGAAAATAAAAGTAAAGAATCAGAAAACGGAATTAATTCAAAAGAATACACCTTCTCACTTCAAAACAAAAAATTACAAGATATGTTTTGTACCATAATATAATAAAAAATAGACTTAAAGAATTTTATCCTTAGATTATCAGTACAAAATAAATGTATATTACCACATATTCTTGGTAAAAATGTGTGATAATATTTTTCGCATCAACTTTGATAAAACAGATACGGGTGTTTGAATTTTATTTGATCCAGATATGTTTAAATTGTATTACTACATGTATAAAACAATTTATTAGAATAAAAGCTGTGAATCTCGATATTTATCATTCACTAATAGTCAAAGAACCTGATATAACGATGAATTGTTTACCTATTTGAATTCATTGTATTTAACTGAGGTTTATCCTCAATATAGAGAAAAGTAATTCCCATGCAACTTTGAAAAAGTATTTAAAGTGGAAATATAACTATTATAGTCAATACAACTTTATTGTATTGACTATTAAATTGTAATTATCAGGAGTTTGTCTTTGAGTTATATACTGAAAACAACTTGTTGTTGGCTCACTCAAGTACGAATTCTCAATAGACATCAGGCTTCTCTAAAAGCAATCGTAAGCATTTTCATGGTAATTTCTTTTCCAAAGGCATTATAAAAGCCATTGTACAAAGCTTTACTGTTAACAACTGAATTCTTGACAACTAGGTGAAAGTATTATGCGTTTGGCTTTGTCGTGCATATAGAGTGACTCATTGTTGGGTCACTGATGAACTGTTTGTTCTTTCAAATACTCTACTTTGGAAGAATCAGAGGAAGAACGATATGTGTGAAAGTATCTATTGAATTATGTTAATAATATTGTAACTAGTTCTTAATATTTTATTTTTGTAAAAAGATTCTAATTTAAATTCTTAAACCGGAGAAAAAGTCGATTTAATTATTTAAAATTTTCGATTAAATTAGCTGCTTTTACTTTATTAATTTTACTTAAAAATTTAAATCAATAGATAAGCTGCTAGTTAAAAAAAATCATCAAGGTTCTTGTTTTATAATAGAAGGTTTATAAATTATTCAAGTCTAGAGATAAATTTATTATCAATTATTTTAAAGTAAGTAATGACACTCAAAAAGAAATTATTATTAATGAGTAAAATATTATTCTAGCTTTATACAGTATTATAATTTCATTTCGATATAACAAAAATCCAGTCTTTTGAAATAAATAAAACAGCTCATATCAAATTCAAAACAGATTTCTTTACGAATAAATAATACAGAAATATTATAGAAACTATTAAAAGGAAAACATAGCTTATTATTCAGAGAAATACAAGGTTATCAGATCCATATTTAATATTAGCATTCAAAGTGTTCCTTAAAATAAAAATGTTTATATATTTTCTCCGATTAATACTTGTTTGATTTTAATATCAACTAAAAACAAACTCTACTATGTTAATAAAATACTAAAATTCTATGCTAATAGAATACCTAAAAAACTTTCAACTCGAATATAAGATCAGCTAGTGATGCTTTTTCATGAATTCGGCAAGTTTTATAAAATGAATTCAAGGTTTTTGACAATTCTCTTTGAGAATTTCACTTCTTAATTTTTCTCAGTTTTGTTGAAAATCAAAACGAATATATGATTTAAAATATTCAGTTTATTATAAAAAATATTAAATACGGTAAAAACAGGTATACTATTTATGATTAACTCAAGTAACACCATTCATTTGTTGGTTTATATTTTTAATAATATTCTAAAATAATAAACATTTACTAATTAAATTAAATAAAAATTAAAATACACATAAATTCAAGAAAAGAAAGCATAAATATCCAAATAATAATAATAAATATCATTCTTTAAAATTAAATATATTATTTAATTTGCCTAAATACAAAATATTTTATGAGAATGGAATAATTTATAAATTAAATTGAATGTTTATTGTTTTGTTGTTTATATTCTATTTAAGTAATACATCGTTATGTAATTATAAAATTATGATTTATTTAAAATTCTTGTTTAAATATACTTTAAACAAGGGTGAATTTTTATTAGAATATATAATTACTACTTCTAAATGGATCATTTCATATATTAAATATATATATATATATATATATATATAGGTTATACTTTTGATCATTAACATTTTCGATTATCTGAATATCTGTTCTCTACAACTAGGTTCAGCACATATACAATTTTCAGATAAATATATACCTGAAGATGGCACACACACTTAAAATAATTGTAAAAATAGACTGTAAGATGATATAAAAGAACAAATATCATCATGAAAACGCATCGACAAGATAAAAATATATAATTATAATATTTAAGGTGTTCTATTGAATTTCTCTATTAACAAAAAATAATGATAAGTA
>CM068318.1:41861624-42071624 GCA_034766995.1 Acanthacorydalis orientalis | reverse complement strand
TTTTCAATAATGAAAACGTAACTTTTAGATAAAACAAAACGATTTTTTCGTTAAGAATAACATCAATATTAGGGCTACTTATAATTGATGTCAGAGATTTAAGTATGAATAAATTAGTATAAAAGTCTAGCTTCATCCTGGACTTCTTTTTGAATTTGACAACAATGGTTTGTTTAGACTTGTGGGCATAAAACTAGAAATATCGATGACTTACATTGAGAAAAGGCTCAGTTTAATTGATAGACCTGGATTATGTAACTTAAAAAAGATCTGAAATATATTCAGGCTTGTCAAGTAAATGCGACGTGAGGTATCAGAAGTCAATCGTCATCAATGAATAAAATTCTGCCAATTTTACAATACAGTTCTGAGACTATACCTTAACTCATTTTCACAAATGAGTTTTTTTTTAGATTTTCCCACACCTTAACGCTGTGAAGGTAATGACATCACTATCGAAATATATAATACATAAGTTACAATCAATGACGATAAATATTGATTTATTTAACATTTTCAAACAATTTTATCCAATCTTATTCAACTTGTTCAAGGGATATTGAACCAAGAGTCAATCATCTATTTTAGAGTAATCAGGTTTTCTTACTGAGAAAAAAATCAAAGTTCAAAACAAAGTCAAATGAAAAGTGTCTAATTATTTAACCTCAATTAAGGGATATTTCTGAACAGATGGATTTAAAAAACTAACTGAAACTAAA
This sequence comes from Acanthacorydalis orientalis, assembly GCA_034766995.1. Classification (NCBI taxonomy): domain Eukaryota; kingdom Metazoa; phylum Arthropoda; class Insecta; order Megaloptera; family Corydalidae; genus Acanthacorydalis; species Acanthacorydalis orientalis. Next base: position 42,070,905 of record CM068318.1, on the reverse strand, counting down.
ATATTATTAATAATGTGTATATATAGATATAGTATATATACTATATATATAGTATATATAGTATATATATATATATAGTATAGTATAGTATAATATATATATATATAGTATATATATATATATATATATATAATTAATTAATTTATTAAAAAACTATCCGTTTTATTTACTTTCTTGCATAATTTTAACACATATATTGATGTAGAGATATACTAAAATACAAAAAAAGAAAGCTCATTGTTAAATCTTAAGTCAAACAATATATATGATTGAATATATACATATATATTGTGTGCATGTGTATATATATAAGAAGAAGACGAAACTAAAAATAAAATGTGGACCTAAAAATAATTTGACAGCAATGAACTTTTAAAATTGTAACTAAATTCATTCACAAATTTATTTGTTATTCCTCCACAAAATATAAAACAATTCATTATCAATCCTTTTTGATTGTTTTCATCACCCCAGAGCGCTAAGATACTGAAAAATCTTCTTGAATTTTTTGTTCAAATACAGAAAATAAATTTAGTTCCATAGCGTTATGAAGATCTTGATATCGCATTATTAACAATCAAAAAAGGTCAAATATTGAATATTTTTGTTAGAAGGAAATATTGTTTGTGAGATGAGCGGCACTAATTTATAAAAATAATTTTATGAACTGTATTGTATCGATAAGTAAATTTAATCTGACCAAAGATACTCGTATAAACCTTCTGATTGAATAAATACAAAATGCATTAAAAGTCCGGTGATTGTTTTCAAATATTACAACAAAGAGCTATAATTACAAACTGAAAAAACGTTTTATAAACATCCTATATAATATAAAATTACGAGATACGCACAACGTCAATTTAAAAGTATAATTCTGTCGGCGAACAGAAAAAAAAACTCCGCTCGTAATAAAATAATGAGACACTCGATTCTCTCTCATCTTCGTTATAATTTCAATAGCGAATTTCCCGACGTAATTTCCGCATCTATCAAAACATTATCGCGGAGTGAAAGACGCCATCTGCTTTGAAAATATTCTTGTTTTTTTTTTAATGTGATTGATTTCGAAACACTTCGCAACGTTATTCGAACACAGATCGGTATAATTATCGCCAAACTTGTCATGTTATTATATGTTTGATAATGAGTTCTTGTAAGGGGGGTCGTTATACGATAAAAAATATGATTTTCCTTTATATGTTTTGCTATAGTGATGAATAAAATGAATTTCGAATATTTTCAGTTTTCAGAAGACAAACTTTACACGAACAAAGTTTTAATGAATAGAGAGCATTAAAGTAATATGTTTTTTTTTTATTTTAGTAACTTATTTATGTAAATATGAGCACATAAATGGAATTTTTGCTTTAATAATAAGATATATAACAAAATTATGTTTTATAGATATATTTTTTATGTGTACAATTACTTTGACAGTAATGACAATAATTTTATATTATATATGGTTAGGAAACGTTACGACCGTGCCATTGTTACTTAAATGTTAAAGATTATTTCTAAATGGCCAGTATTTTATTATTCACATCATTTTTCGAGTGTGCCATTTTGTTATGGTTGTAATTTGGAGTTTAAGGGCGCATCGACAGCGAATCGATTGTGCAAATTTAAATGTTAAGCAGGGTATATATAAAGATCTAAAGAGTTTCCCAATAGAGACCCAATTTTGTAGGAGCTTATGTTTTGGAGGTGTCCAACAAATAGCTGTATTTTTTGACATTTGTTAAGTTTTGACATTTCCATTTTTAGTTATGGCTTCGTATACAAAAAAAAAACGCATTTAAATACAACAATTCTGTTATGAAAATGGTCATTCCATACAAAATATATATTTTGTAAATTACGTGATATTTACTCTCAACGTACTCGTCTATCTGAATTAATAATTATTTGATTAGTGAGTAAATTTGGAGAGACTGTATCGGTTAAAGATAAAGAAACACCAAAACGTATTCGTAGTTCTCTCTTTTGAAGAAAACAATGATTTGGTTCATGAAAGGATGTATCGGAACAGTCAAGAATATCAGTTCCATGACGTTCACAGCAATTGGGCCTTTCATAGACGACCACATGTCATAATTTTGCATAAGGATTTATTGCTGAAAGCTTATAAGGATCAATTAACACAAGAATTAAATCCAGCAGACGATTCATTGTTAATTGAATACTGGAATAACAACACGGTTTTTCTGAAAGTCATCTATAGCGACGAGACTCATTAGAACTCTCTGGCTATGTTAACAAGTAAACTGCTGAATCTGAGATGAAGAAAATCCGAGGGTGAAGGAAATCCGAGGACGATCGTTGAGAACCCATTGCATAAAGAAAGAATGACTGTTTGGTGCACACTTTGGTCTAGTGGAGTCATTTGTTCTTATTTTTTTTGAGAATCAAACTAATAAAGTGATTACGGTAAATGGCAAAAATACCGAAAGATGATAACCAATTTTTTTGTGGACAGACTTGGATAATATCGATATGGAGGACCTGTGGTTCAGTAGGACGGTGAAACAATCCACACAGCTGGCGACAACAATTTATTTATTTAGAACGAAATTTTCTGCTCGTGTTATTTTCCGAAACGGAGACATTAATTGGCCACCGAAATCCTGCGATTGAACACCGTTGGATTAGTTTCTTTGGGGTTTTGTTTGCGTTCATGTGTACGCCAATAATTCTAAAACAATTTCCGACATAAATGATGAAATTCGAAGAGTAATTGGCGAGATAAAGCCCCAGTTTTGTAGGAATTCTATTGAAAATTTTAACAAAGGAATAATTACTTGTAAGAAAATACGCGGCGGTCACTTACACGACATTATTTTTCATTTATAAAAGGAATACCTCCACTATACTACAACTATTATTTTTAATAAAGAAACTGAAAATTTCAGCGCAAATTCTGTGTTTTATGTCAAATTAAAACATTGCTTCATTGGAAAATCTTGTATATATTCTACCTTTCATCCTCTATTGGCAGGTACATCTCTTCATACAGTTTGTTCCAAATTAATTCAGTGTTTGTTTTTCAAAAAAGCTCGAAATATTTTCTTATTCTATGTATCATTCAATCGATTTTTACTGATAGTGACTTTCGCACCAATAACATGAGTTATTAAGTACATAAAACATAGTTATGTACATTCCTTTTTTATTAAAAGTGTAAGTAAATTTCAAAATTATTGAGATTTATATAAAGGAGATATTTTCTAAGATTAAATTCAAACTTATTTTCTAAAGGCTGGTAAAATGTTAATCCATGTCTCTCTTTCTTCTTGTCTTTTTATTTATGTATATATATATATATACAAACTTTTCAGATTAACCGAGAAGCGAATTGAATGTTTTGCCGATTCAATGTTTTTCTTAACTTGAAAATCCAATGAAAAATTTATCACCACAATACTTATTTCTAACGAAACATCCACATTCAACAGCGGAGATCTGAAACACGTCCGCCGTCCTTCATCGTGTGAGCGCCGCGGCGCGATGCTTCTTCTTCGGCGCGCGCGTCGCGCACGCACATCGAATTGTAAAGTTTTCAAACGTAATATGAAAGTTTTTGTAAATCCACGCCGACAGGATTTATGTTCGGTACGGATCGTCGTCCGCGTCGTGAAAACAAGAAATAAATATATTCGAAACAGATTTGCAAGAACATAAACCTACGGCAGAATTGTATGTTTCATGGCAATTTAACACAATTTAATCTGGTATATATTTCCGCGGTTGAGTGCGTGCCTGACACTCGTAACTTCACGGTCCGGAATCGAATTCCGTCTCAGAACGGACACACGTGAACGAAACGATTGCGAACGGGTTGGCGATCGGGCGCCGTCAGTGGCGTCAGTCGACGGTTTGCGCCGAGAGTAAATAAACAGTTTATGTAACGATAAGTTTTTTTTTATAGTCGTTGGTACACAAAAGGTTATTTCCTATCCAGTATTTCAAACTATGTTTATTCTTCATACATATACATCTGTTTATGTTTCATATAAAATGCTTTAAACGATGAACTGTGATATGTTCATTCTATGTTAATATATCTTTGTACAAATAATATAACAAGGCAATATATCACACTTTAAACACTTGTTGTTCTTAAATAATCATTTCTAAAATATACATCAGGATATATTTTTATTAATACATCTTTTTATAAAAAAATAAAACCAAAAAGCATAAATTTTTATGTAAAATAATAATACATTCATGTTTTAAACATATAAGAAATATTATATATAAAATTTAAAAAAGGTAATTCTTACACAAATAATATTTAAGAAAAATGATGAATTTTCTGTATAAAAGAATAATAATGAAAAATATTTATTCCTTTTATGGAAATTAACAAAATAAATCATTAATTTGTACTTATTCTCTTCTTCAATCTATTCTTAAAAACTTCTACTGAAGAAGAAAAAAGCTTTAGTATTCAACAATGTAATTCATTACAGAACCTCTATAAAAGATAAAAAATTTATAAACACTTTTTTATAATTTTCTAATTTTATTTTTATAGCATGACCAATCTTCCATAAAAAGTTAATTTTTAAATAAAACCTTTCGTAATAAATGCTTCTCAAATGATTTAAATCTACAAATAAACATTTCAAGTTTTCTGTTTCCTTTTAAATTTTTCTACGCAAATTCCCTTATTATTTAACTAATACTCTTTTAATCTAATATACCCATTTACAATAAAACACATTACTTTTTTAAATCGTTTAATTATATATGATTTTATAAAGAACTATACATAAAACAATTGTTTCTCTTTCAGTAATGTGTTATAATCTTTAATTACTCTCATTAAAATTTTTAAATTATTGTGAACTTTAATTTCAATATTATTAATATTCCCTTTGTATTCCAAAGATAATTGTACTATGATATCCAAGTATTTGTTCAAATTATTGATAATCAAACCATGCCACTAACAGAATAAGTGTAGAATGTCTAATTTCGAAAGAACTCCACTTTAAATTAACTAAGACAAGAAAAAAATAATTACTTAAACCTTACAAAGAGATAGAAAATGGTAAAATGTTAATTTAATACCTTAAATGAGAAACAAAATGGTTTATAATAGCACTGAGAGGCCTAAAGATATTTGCGGTTTTTCCACTATCGCAGGAGTTATGTGCCCCTAACTACCACGAATATAGAGAGCCGAATGTATGTAGAGTAAAAGGGAGTGTTATTATTGACATATCTATACATAAAATTACTGGAAATATAAATTTTGTACAGTTTTCAGTATAAAAGCTCTAAAGAGAAAATGATTTTTTTCTGAGAATAATGGTATCACTATCTAAATATGAATAATCAACTATCAAAATTTATTAAATTATTTACTGGATAATTGGAATAAAACGAATTGTTTGAGGTTTACGGAGTTAACCCAGAATTTATTTATGAAAGAAAATTAAATATCTTCTCTTCATAATCAGTAAGTTGAACAATTCTACAATATTTATATATTTCATAATTTGTAAGTAAATAAAGACATGTCAGAAACAGTTATACTTTCAACGAAAAAACTGTTTTCTCGATTACAAATGTATCATAATTTAATATAATATGCATGAAGCAATGTGCACTTAAGTATAAATGCCATCACTTTCACTATTGTATTCGTGATGTTAATTCATTTATGTAAAATTATTTAACGAGTTTGGGGAATATAATAAGAAAAATGTCTACTGTTAAAGTTCCACTAATTTAATAAATGGTTGTTAAAGCATATTATCTTATTATAGACTTACAAAGTACAAGAAGTAATTTAAGGACGAAACTGCATATAAGAAAATCGATTTATTTAAGAAGATTAAGAAATTTAGCAGGAATAAATTTAAATTAATGATAATTGATCAACAGAGCGATTCTTTCAACAATTTTTTAGAAATATTATTTTTTTATTTAAAAATGTCTAGTTTTACTGTTTTTCTTACAAACTGAAATCTCTTCATTTCCAATTTAGTCATTTTTCTTATACTGAAATATCTAGAAAATTTAAATTATCTACAGTTGAATTGAAAATTAAAAACCTTAAACAAAAGTGATTATTGTTTTTTTTTTCAAAAAAAACTGAAGCTAGTAGAGAGAAAATTAAATAAAAGAAAATATATTTCTTATTAAAAGTGACAAAAATTGTTAAGCCAATCATAATATAAGATGAAAAACGAATCAAATATATTGATGATTATATTTGAATCTTAGTTTTAGTTCATTTTCCAGTTTGTAAATTTAGTATTCAAATAGGTACAATTAAAGTTCTTTGCATAGAAGTTAATTTACTTTCACAAATTAAGTACTTCCCAAATGCTCTTATAATTCTTCCAAAAATTCCTTATTATAATTGTATCATCTTTTGAGACAAATCTATCAATTTTCCTTGGTTATCGAGTTCTAAGATAAAAAAATCATCATTAAAATGCCCATAAAATAATCCAATTAAACAAATAGCAAATGTAGAACATTTTGATTAGCAAATGTTTATAGTATGTGAAAAAGGAATATTTTTTAAAATACAGTTATTTTTTTAAAAAAATAAATTTGCAATTTGAAAAATATTACCATGATTATATTACTGAAGCTGTCTAAAAAATTATAATTATGCATTTTTTTAATTATTATCTCGTTGCTACGTTATCTCTATGATCGTTGTTCTTTTGAATCAGCTAAGTTTTTGTTCTCCAATAATAATTTTAGGAATATTAATACAATCGCAATATTATACTAATTAACACAATATTTCAGTGAATTAGTTAAAGAATTATATATATATATATATATATATATATGTACATAACATCTTTAAATAGAAATAAACTGAAAACAACACACTAGAAATGAAAAACTGTTCATTAAGTTACTCAAAAGGATGAAGATTACTAATGAAATGCTGTCAATTAAATTAATTTTTTTATTTCAATAATTTAGTAACGTCAACTATGTTGTAATTCATTATATATATATATATATATATATGAATTTTTGTAAAATAAAAACATTCAGAAACATTCATTTACATTGATGATAAATTGACTAATTATCTGAAATTTTTAACTAATTTTGCGCGTAATTCATCAATAATTCAAGAGATACACGAGTGTTTCAGGTAATTAATGCAAATATTCAAAAATATACATTTATTTCAAAACGAAATTCAGAACTGAATCGTTTTTGCTTCAGATTACAGAACTTACATAATTTTAAATATTTTTTAGTCAGCATTTGAAGATGAGAGCTATGTTTTCGTATATGTAAATATATATATATATATATATATATATATATATAATTCATATGTATGAACATATGTAAATGGGTTATATATAGAAAAAAATCCGAAACTTTGTACGCCATCGCTTTTAGGGCTTAGAATCTAACGCGCTGCCAACGCCGGTGAACAGACACGTAACAGACTTTTATTTTCTGAACGCGCGGAACGGAAAAAAGGGCGGAAACTTTTTAAATAAACGAAATATAAACATGGATTTTGTGATTTGGCGGCCCTCTTGAATGGAAACGAGGCCCATTGTGTGTTTCGACTTCGGCGCGATATGCAGAAGTTTTCTAGTTTAGTTTTGTTGTGAAGTTTTATGCGTGTATGTGTGGTGCTTTTTTTCCCGTTGCGCTCTGTTCGTTCTTTGAAATTGGTTTGTCGCCGAATGAATGAATTGAGATAAAATGTGGTCGCGATTTGCGGCTACTGCTGTCTCATTCCAGTACCGTGTTGCATACATAAACGTGTATGTAAGTTGAGATAACTTTACATTTTCAAAGTTTGGACTGGTTAACTGATGGGAACGATTAGAATATATGCGACGGTTAAAGGAATACGATTTTCTAGGATTCTGTTTGAATAATTGGATGAAAATTGATTTGTCACTTTACACGTATACATATATATACATATACATATATATATATGCATATATATACATATATATATATATATATATATATATATATATATATATATATATACTAGTATATATGTGAGTCAAAAATCGACCATTTTCAAGCGGCTGCTATTCTTGCAATTTTCAAAATTCATATCATAGTTCTTACATTATACTACAAGGACATTATTCTGTTTTTGGTGTCAGATCAACGTAGTTGCTGAAATCGTATACACCGATTAGCCATACAGCAGATACAATCCTTTAAATCATTTATAATATCTTTATAGTTTGTACAAAAAAATTTTTTCAATAAAAAAATTAAGAGAGCTTTTTCACGACATGTATTTAATGTGTACAAATTTTCAAATCTATAACATTAATACCGACGTCAAAAAATATGTTTCTTAAGAACTGAAAGTAATCGAATCAAATATTCAAATAGTTTATCAAAACCAAGATTGTCAAAGTAAAAATTTAAAACTTCATTGTGTGATCCAATAGTTTAGACAAATAAATGAAAATAAAAACTAAAACCACTATTGATTAAATGAGTTACCTTAATTTAGTGAAATCTTCGTATAACGAATTACTGTTTAATAAAACAGTCTAATTGAAGAAAAGTATTCACTGTACATATACATTGAGTCGTAACTCTCTATAACTACCTTTCTACAAGTAAATAAAAACTAAGTCGCACAATATATTTTATCGTAGACAAGTTATTTCCCGTTTCTCTCTCTATTTATATAGAGAGAAAGAAATAAACATACCAAGAAAGTAAAGAAAAATTAGAGAAAAATAAAGACTAATACCTTCCAATTTAAATTTTTTAAGCTTTATTGAAGAGAAAGCTTATTACGTTTAAATATAATTCCACTTATAGTAACGGCGATAAATCCTATTACATAATAAATTATACATCAGATATAATAAATAGAACGTTTTAATCAACCTATGTATTTAAACCCATTTATCTGAACTATAATACGATTATTACATAAAGCTTAATTAAACCACACTATAAAATGTATTATCTTGTATATATAAGTGACGATACTCTGATGATACGATATTTTGATGTAAGAAATTTGGGAATGAGATTACAAAGTCAGTATAAAATAATATGTTCATTTATATTAAAAAATAATTATTTATTATTTATAAATATATATTTATTTTAAATATATATATATATATATATATATATACATATTATTTATTATTTATAAATATATATATATATATATATATATATATATATATACATATATCATACATATAATATCATATATAAGAAATAAAAATAAATAATTATATTCCCTTTTCCAACCAGTAAACCACACTATGTTTTTACATAAATATTACATATTTATATATAAATTATATCTTCAAACCAAAAGTAAAAAAAAACAACAAATACAATATCTATAGGTTTATTACGTTATAATAAATATATTCAACCATGACAGAAAAGTGCATGTACTTTAGCACTCCAAAAATGATATTTACATAAAAATCATCAAATCAGTAATTAAAAATAAACAATAATAAATTATAGAACATATTTGATCTCAAATGGTGTTAGAAATGGGAATAAGTGAGTAAGTTCATATCAAGTTGTTTAAGAAAATTAATTTTTCACCACAGTCCTAAACAAAGTAGTCGGTTTTAAAAAATGAATCATTATAATGTTTGCTTTGGTTTACATATTAATATATATAAAATAAAAACTTAAGAATTTATCTATATATATATATATAAACACACCCGTGTGTGTATGTATATATATATATATATATATATATATATATATATATATATAAACACACCCGTGTGTGTATGTATTTGTGTATACCAAGTAAATTCATTAAAATTAATTAGAAAGTTTATTTTTTCATTTTTCTTTTAATAAAACATCCCAAAGAGATTGTATCTGCTCTTTATTATAATTTTGCATTGACTTAATATAAAAAAATAAATTATTATATACATATATATATATATATATATATAAATATATTTGTGTGTGTGTGTGTGAGAATATAAGTATGTGTGTATATAAAAAAAATAATTTAAAAAATGATCCCTCTTATGAGTATATCCTCCAAAGAAATAATTAATATACATTTAATCTACATGAATATATTATAAATTACATATGTATATATATATATATATATATATTAAGAAACACAAAGATCGATAGAGAGAAATGAAGATAAATATATGCATATAAACATAAGTAAACAGTAAAATCAAAAAAAAACGATATTATCCGCGGAGAGGGATAGAAACTTTACCAGATTGAAACGTTCATTGAAATTTAAAACAATAATAATAAAGTTTTCTATGTATAAAATATCCTCAGGGCAATATTGATTAAAGGTGAATAGGCTGAAGTATTACATGAATTTATATTTAAAAAAAAAAATGTTTTATAAAGCTGTACGACGAGAGGTCGATATACACCCTTCCTACTAACATTTCATAATCAATTTTAACAGCAGCATATTTTTGTAAACATATTTATTTCGAAATTATATAACTAATGTTTGTGGTTTAAATCTATTGTTGTTTTAAAAAAAAATAATATACATGTATATATATATATATACAAACAAAAACCTTACATTAAATAAACAGCAATAATGTAATAACCAACATAAAAAACCTGAGTTTGTATCCAAGAAATATATATATATATATATATATATATATATATATATATAATATATATATATATATATATATATATATAATATATATATATATGTGTGTGTGTGTGTGTGTATGCAGAGAGATGAAAAGTTTGCTTAAATATACTTATTTTTAGATTTAAATATAATGTATTCATTTACATTTATTATTTAAATATCATACCTCCATGTCAAAAAATATGCTCTATGAAATGAAAATATAGTTATATATACAACCCTTATAAAAAAGTAAATAAAAAGTGAACACAAAACCAACGTAAATAAAAACAGAATTAATATTTAAAGAATCAATGAAAAGTATCTTAAATTTCAAGCGACTAATGTACTACAAAACAGAAATTAAATAAAACGAATGTATAAGGTAATGTTTACTTTTTATAAAAGATATATTACTTGCAAATATTTTATAATACAGTAATGAATAATATTTGTATAACAACTATCAAAATTAAATGTACTTTTTTGCAGATTCAGATATAATGTATTTATTTATATTTTTATTTAAATGTAATATGTTTTTTCATCAAAAAATATGCCCGAAAAACAGAATATATATATATATATACATATATGAGTGTGTGTGTGTGCGTATGTATTATAAATACCATATCACAAAGAAAATAAATAAATAACCTAATAATCAACACAAAGAAAAATACAATCATTTACTTATACTACTACAAATGAATTAGATTATTTTCGATTGCCGCTGAAATTCGCCAAAGTTACAGTCAAAAATAATCATTAATAATTTATTAATTATTTTTGATCGATAAATTTAAGAGTGCTGTTATGGGATGAAAAAACGATTCATTTTTGAAAGTAAATTTAACCAAAGTGTGAGAACTGTTTTTCTAACATAATTAGTATTTGAAGAGTGAATGAAAAATATATACAATTTAGTCAAAAGTCTAATTTATTACTACAAGGAAATAAAAGAAGCTTATAAGAAAATGATATATTTATGTGTATGTGTATATAAATATATATACACACATATACATATAACATATATATATATATATATATATATATATATATATATATATATGAAAAGGAATAAAAATAAGTATATAAGTTAAATTAATAAAAACAAGACAAATAGTTAAGGAATGTATAAAAAATATATGATATTTAGTCAAAAATTTAAATTATCTTAAAAAAAATTAATAAAATCTCATATAACAAAACATTATAGTTTTCAATATATATATATATATATATATATATATATATGTATATATATATATATATATATATATATATATATATATATAAATATATATATATATATAAATATATATATACATATATATATATATATATATTTATATATATATATATATATTTATATACATTTATATACAATATAATGTATATATACATATATATGATATACAATGTACTTCTTTTCAAATTTAGATATGTTTACCTATATTTATTCCTTAAATATCATATATCTACATCAAAAAATATGATTTAAATGAAATGAATTAATTTATATACACATATATATATACACACACATATGTTTGTGTATAATTATGTTTATATTTCTGTAAATGTGATTCAAATCGAATATATATATACATATATATATATATATATATATATATATATATATATATATATATATATATATATACAATTATTTAATTACAGTGGAAAATAAAAACGTCCCGCCATGTTGAATATATCTATACGTACGGTGTTTGATTAAAAACCTTTATATATGAAATTCATAAACGCGTATGTCTAGAATCAGACGGATAATTAAAACGCGTTACCGAAAATCGTTCTTGCACACTGCACGCATAGTGGCGATAGTTCGCTGCACGTCACTGAAAACCGAACACACGGCTATAGAATTTGTTTTCAGTGTATAACGTTATACGATTTAGTTGCACGAAAGTTGATTTGCGATAATTGTGACATGTTCAGCGATTCGGGTTCCCGACAACGGCGAATTCGCACATTTATATTTTTAATTAATACGTTTCGAATTAACGTACCTGATTCGGTTTATTCTGGAGCCACGTGCACACGCTTTTGTTTTGTAGAGACTACGCACTACCCTATTATAAAAAAATTGTAGGCAGTAGTAGGCTTTGCTCGAATTTCATGGAACGAAGTAGGCATTTATGGAAAATACTTATGATAGATGGGTTACTTTTGTAAATACATATGAATCTGTTATCTGCTCTCTGTCTGAATCTGTTATCTCTATCAGTTTTCACATAAACGAAAACAAAACATTTCATAAGCACAAGAAACACATTTTCTAAGAGTGTTTATTGTTTTAAATATAGTTCTTTTTAATAAAAATTATCATTAATCAACAATTAAAAAATATTTTATCAATGAATCTATTTTCACTCCACAAATTATAGAAAATTTTTCTAACCAAAATTGTTCAATAAATCATTATTACTCATGTTTGATTTTAAAGTATTTATTTTTTTGTTTGATTCAAAAGATAATTAATGAATAATTTGTAAAATATTGTCTGTTTTTCTTTTAATAAAAGAATATATCTCTATCTCATATAAATTTATAGATATAATATAGAAGACATCAACTAATGAGCACGAATATTCAATCCTTATATATAATTGGAATATGGATCAGCAAAACGTCTATCCACCACTATTAATTTCAGAAAATATATTTTATAAAATGTGATTTATAATTTTAAAGTAATATACATAAAGAAAACATTTTTTTAAAAAAATAGTCTTTAAGAACTACTCGAAGATGAAACTCGTCCCGAAACTAGAAATAGAGAACAGATACTTATCTGATACAAAAAAAGACTTGTACGTATAAAGAGCAGAACAGTTATAAATACAAACAATTATAATTAGAATAGAATAGAAATCAGAATATAATTTACCTATAGTCGATAATAAGGTTAGATTAGAATACTAAGTATAAAAATGGCACTAGAATCAAAATATATTTATCTGGTTTCATTTCAATTGAGTGATGTTACAAATCACATAAATCAAAAATATTTGAAATAACCAGCATATTAATACAAAATATTTCACATATTTTTACGTTTTATAATAGACTAAATGTATATATAATATTTATTTATACACATAAGACAGAGAAAGAAGAAAATAACTCATACGTGACCTACCAGGAACAGATAGAACAATCACGAACATGTAGACAGAAAAATAATAATATCATATTTTTCCAAAATTAATTTTAGGTTATTGAAATAAAGTATTACAAATTATTTGCACATTCACTAAATTTTTAAATCTTATCAAATTTAAATATTATATTTCAATAAAATTAATTGAATACTCAAAAATTTTAAAACTCTTATAATAATATTTAAAATTCAAAATATTAAAATATTATTCAAAATTCAGTAATATTTTAATGAAATACGATTGAATTTTAAGTAAAACACTTTTTAAGCAATACATCCAATTAAAATTTTAATTTATTAAAAAAGATTTATTAATTTTCAATAAAATATTAATGAATTGTATAATAATTAATATCAAATCAAATAAACAACGAAATTCAAACATTATAATTTATTTAATATTTATGTATTTTTTTATTTAATATTACTGTTGCTATTTATAAATATATAAGTCACTTTCGAAACGGCTTAAGGTTAACTGTTATTCTTTAAAAAAGAAATACAAACATTTATATATATATATATATATATATAAATTTGACATTTGCGAGATGATAAATCAATCACTCTTAATAAATCTGAAGTGATATTTATAAATTATTATATTACAGGTTTGATTAATGCCTATGCGTCATTACTTCATTTAATTAATTGACTCCGATTGACTTTAAAATAAAAGTGTTTGAAACATGACAGCGTCAATGTGTTAAAAAATTAATTTCACAGAATATAAGATCCCTATATCGAAAATAGATGATTAATTTGCAGGAAGTGTTTCATATCGAAAATCGTAAGTGATTTTCAACATAAAGGTCAAAAGTCTTAAGGTCATTGAATATATTTCAATACTTGATATTTGTGTCGTGGAACGTGCCAATTGGTATTTAAAAAATGATTTATATTAATTCTTTTATAATATTAATATATATAAATATATATATATATATATATATATATATATAGATGGTTAGTAAATCCGTCTACTTTTTGCATTTAAAGATATTTTTATTTGCTGAAAATGGATAAAAACTTTCATACAAACAGAGTACTCATGTAAACGAATAATTTTCCTAAATTTTTTTATCAGTATTTTATAATAGTACTGATGTCAAGTAGAAATTAATTCGATGCCTTTAAATTGAATAATCATAACTCTGTTTTAAATTAAAATATTTTCTCGTCGTTTTATAATTTTGAAATATCGACTTTAACATTTAAAAACACCATATATTCTGATTAAGTAGTTGGTATAACCTCACATAATAATAGTGAAAACGATAGCATCCAAAATGCAGCATATTAAGTATTGCACATTTCAGTTGAAAAAAATGCTTCCAAAGCCGCGAGAATATTTTTTTCAGCTTTGGGGAAAGGTATTGCTATGCATAAAACATGTAAAAAAAATTCTGAAACAGTAAAAGAGGTCCGAAAAAGCATTGAAAACTTCAACGAATCAAATCCACCACCTTTTTCTCTACAATGGATTCGTCAGTTACCCAACAGATAGAGCAACATATCAGAGGAAATGAAAAAACAGGCACCGAATTAGTTTGTACACCTAATAGAATTGAAATAAATAAACTATTTTCCTGTGATATAACTCTTTTATTATATTAGACATTTTCAAGTTACTTCTCTCATACTTAACTCTCGACTACATTTATAATGACTACAAAAAAACTATACACAAGAATAATGAACTAAAAGCTTTTAGCACAAATAATAGCATCAGAAAGAATGTATTCGCACAATACAGTTTTGACACTGTGGCAAAATATACTTCACAAGCGAATTATTGTTGACCTACAAACTACGAAACTTTTTTCTAAACAAAAATGTTCAATAAACGAATATTGATCATTTTTTGATTGTTACTTATGTGTATATTTATATGATGATTCTCTCATTCTCAAGAAGTCTCAGATACAAAAAAATTCCATTCAATAGATTTTCAATCAGAGAAAATTTGTTTGTATGGTGAGAGAAAAAAATCATTTCAGAAGGAAGAACCTGATCAGATTTTTATATAAATTGGCACTCTAAGAATGATGGAATCATCATCTTAGTGCTCATAAGCAACAATCAAACTGTTAAATAAATTAATAATCATTTATTTAACATTCTAATCATAACACCACACTGTACTGTACTTAGAGTGGAAACGAATTTGTAAAAAAGAGCATAAACAAGTTTTATTTCTTCTAATTATATTCTTTTTTAATTACTATATATTATTCAAAAGCATACATAGTGAAAAAGTGATTACCGTGGAAGAAAATTAGAAGAAAAGAGATCTATTACGAAAAATGCATTTTTTTAATCCTCTGTTTGGAATTTTTAGTATGAAATTATTAATCTCTATTACTTCTATGACTATCTGACAATTAAATTGAATTATTGTCTAAAAATGATAATATTAAATTTAATTAAAATTGAAAACAATAGTTAAATAGATCAAAATATTCATGTGTTTTAAAAAAAATTAGATGAACTAAAATAAATAAAACAATTGTGCTCCAAAATACTATACAATACTAATCTTCTAAAAAATTCATCTGTTAAAAAATATTCCAGTTAAACCAAACACATTTAATGTTCAATAAATTTTATCAAAAATTTTATAGTATAAAAATTTCTTTCTGTTAAAACAATAATTTCAAACTATTTCAACAACTGTAGATGACATATATCTTAAACCATTTGTACATAGTTGTGTAATCAATTAAATAAATTTAATGGAAATAAATGCTCATTGATTTCATTCAACGCCACAAGTAATAAATAATTGTTATGCAATTATTTGTGTTCGTTCAATTGTACAATAAAAAGTATATTTTGTGTGTAAAGCAAATATTTATATTAAAATCAAATACAAAAGCGTAGAATATTCGATGGTGTTTCAATATAATAATTTTCAAATTAACGTTGTAAATATTTTCATATACATTTACCTTTATGCAAGTGTATTCTTTTACTTAAAAATCAGATTTCAATTTAAAGCATTTTTGAAGTATATATATATATATATACAAAACATTTTTCGATATAGTTTCTAACTATATAAAAGTAATTTAACTGAACCAAATATAAAATCATTTCTTTATTTACTTAAAGAAAGAGTTGTAAAAAAAATATCCTAAATTTTGTACTAAAAACTGCAAACGAAACGTTTTTAATTTGTTTAAAAGAAAATCTGATAAAATAAATTAATAATTAAAAATAAAACATTAAAAATATTATTAAAATCCACTTCTAATGATTGATAATATGAGAATTTTTTGCAAAAATTCGAAATATTACAATAATGTGAAATAATTATTTATTTTCATTAAACAATAAGAATTGAAAATGAAAGTAGTAAAAAATGCCTATTATTTATTTATAAAATACAATTATACAATTTCTTTCATTCTAATTTTGTATAAAAAATTTTATATAATATATATATATATATATATATATATATATATATATATATATATATATATATATATATATGTTTTCATTGTTTATTCTTTTAACATTAAATGCATGTAGAGAATATTTGAAAAATCAGTCAAATTAATCATCTATGATTCTTTCACATAATTTATTTGGAAAGAAGTTTTCTAATAGCGATATCTTTAATATTCAATCAATATCAAATTTATATGAAATTAAATTGGAGCTTGTTTCACTCTTTCCAAGACATATCTTAGATATCACAGTTAGATTACTGCTGAAAAATTACGTGTTAGTACTTGATATAATAACACACATATTTCTTATACAAATACATTTTTTTTTACTTTAATACAAGTGTTACATTATTTTCAAAAAATATATATATTTATTTAGAAATGATCTAGAATTCAGTGTAGAAAAAAACATATTAAATTTGTGGAAATAAAATAAACTATAAATGCATATATAGGTTTTCATTGTTCATTCTTTAAAATTGAGTGTTTATAGAGAATATTTGAAAAATCAGTAAAGTTAAATTTTTCATAATACCATCACCTAAATCTATACATCGATGATTTTTAAAAGATAAATAGGGATAAGAATAAGGTTTAGAGAATAAGAAAGAAAAATATAAACGAATTTATTCATACTTTTAGGGAATTAAATCACCAAATTAGTTCAAAGAAAATTAGCTAGCAAATATTTTCATAAATATATTTAAAGTTAATTCCATTCGTGTTTATTTGTATTTTAATAATATTTCTATTAATAATTTTTTGTAATTACTAAAATACAGTTCTTAACACATAAAATAACTACATTTAAGCCTACGAAATTGTATAATGTTTAATTTTTATACGTTTTCACTCATTGTAAGATTTCCTGATATAATAATAGTTATATGAGATATTATTGTTATGGAGGAAATTAAATATAGTGATAATTAATATATGATAAATTTTAAACTGATATTTTAATAAAATATCATTGGTTTCTATCGTTTATAATATACTATAAATAACTTAAAATTCATTCAACAGAATTGCATTTAACAAATTGGATTTTTCAAATATCACATTAGGGAATCGTTGAATTTTTAATATCTTTTCAAGTAATATTCATAAATTATATATTATTTTTGTTCTTTTAAATGTATGTAGGAATGTTTTTAATTGTTGATAACATCAGTGATGAAAACGAATACGAAAATTTCCGCAAAATAATGTAAAGAAAACTTTTTTGAGAAACTGTTTAAATTTTGAATAGATGTGATTGAAGTAAATGGTTTTCTGCAATCGCAACATGTTTAATATTTCATTTATATCAAATTATCATCACGTAATTGTATTAGTTCTTGTTCCAAACTTTTCTATACATATCTTAAGTACTGCAGATATCACATTTAGATTACTACTGGACGATTCTATGTTGGTGTTTAACGTAACATCTCACACGTATTCCCTACACGAATTTAAATTTTATTTCAATTTCATACATGTGCTGCGTTCTCTTCGGAAAATAAATAAACTCACTAAGAAATGGCTCGAAAATTTAGTATAGAGATGAATCTACTATTGAATTTATGTAAATAAAATCACACTATAAATATAATTGCCGTTTTGTCAACCTTTTTAATTACATAACATAAAAATAAATCAAACGTACTGAAAAACAATTATCGACGATATTATTGTAATGATTGTGTTGTAATTTAAAAAATCGTTATTTTTTTAAATATATATTAATATTTATACACTAAAAACGACGTCATAAGGAATAACTTGTTCAAAAAATAGTGATTATTAACAAAGATTTAATAGCTGTACATTTCTTTAAGTACAGAGTTTGAACATCAATATAACTTCTTAATCATTTTTATACACTGATAACATATTTGGAACACATTTACATTTAATAATTTTCTATTATGGGCTTTTAAATCTTCAAGTTAATGAATCGACAATATTAAGAATGTAATTAATGATATTGATTGTATGAACATTTTAATAATATTAATATTTTGAAGTACTATCATGGAATATTCATTTTATTAGCAAGAACTATTGTCTTGATTATTTTGATTCTGATCAGTTTGTCAGGTAGTTATGTGCTACAATTAAGTATATAAAGTAGTTTGTTGATAAAAAATATTAAAGAGCTACCTGAAGACTTTGTTGAAGTATGCATAGAATTCTAACAATATTATAAGCGTCCTGCATTAGCAAGGCATCAATATATTAACAGAATAGATATTTCTAATTGAAATAATTATACAATAACAAAAAGGACAATAGAAATTCAAAAGGATATTTCAAGAAAGAATATGTGTATACATTTAGAAATTTTTCATTTTACCTTTTTATATCTTTTTTATCCCAGCTTAACTTAATCACATATCTTCTTTATACAAACAGAGAAAAAAATTCATAATCAAATACACTAATCATACAAGACAATAAGATCTAATGACCCAATAGTTATAGCAAACTAATTATATCAAATATCTTGTACTCAAATCCTCATAAAATTCAAGACCCCCAAGATAAAACAACAACTAGATCACAGGTATAAGAAATGAGTTATATAATAAACAGGATATTTTTTGGAATGGTCTGGTAGATTGTAGATCCAAATATTATGTCTATAATTGTCATTAAAAATCAGGATATTCAAGTTATACAAGAATACGTGCTTGTATCCATTTGAATAAATATTTTAAGTTCAACTGGGCTAGTCAAATGGTAATCAAATTGAGATTGATTACTTTAATAAAAGAAATACAGCCTAAAACTCTCACTTCTTTAAATCACTAAGTGCTGATCCTATTCATAAGTACAATTTTCATATCCTACAAGACCAACTTCTCTACATTAATTCAGTAAAATCGATAAAAATTATACAATTAAAAGAGAAAATTATAGAAAGAATGCTGGAAAGTATCTATTTTTTAAAAAAAGGTGTAAGACTTGGAAATAAATTATAATTTTTCATTTAAAAATATTTTATTCTCCTGTATTTGTTTCCATATAAATATTAAATTAAAGAATAACCAACAGATTAATGTTTTTTTGTTTAGAGAACTCTTTCAACCAGATTATTATATTATATTCCAGCTACGCTTATTATTATAATTAGTATATTTTATGGTCAAACATACAAAAAATATTTCAACTGCAATGAAACCAATAATTTAATTTAATTTCCTATAATGTTCTGTTTATATATTTTAAACAATTCACAAACAACACACAATATACACACACATGATATATATTAAAAAGAGGTATATTAATTAGTCAAAATTAACCGAACTCTGTATAGTTTTTGTATAGAAAATCGTTCGAAAATACACAAATTGGAATGAAAATGTGCGCCTTAGGCAGATTTCAATTAACAACGTACACAACAATAATTCCGAAGTCACACAAATAAAACAATTAAATGTTGGTCTGATTACATGATTAAAATTTATTGGAACCAAAATCATATGAAAATATTTCAAATCGAATTCCTCATTCACGTATTATACACCATTTAGGTCTTTGTATGAATTTTATTATTTTTTAAACTGGATTTCATTTATAACTCTTCTTTTATACACACACACACGTATATATATATATATATATATATATATATATATATATATAAAAATTAAAACGTTAAAATGTGTAATTATTTATCAACTAACAATTAACAAAATATACAAACGAGATATATCTTTATGATAAGATTTTATATGAAATTCAGTTCGATCTTAATTTAATATCTATGTAAAATGAGCGATTTAAAGTAATTTATTTGCTATTTAATTAAAATATCTTGAAGTTAATTATGGAAAAATGTATGCTTTTTTGTTATCTTTTAAGAGATTAGTCGGTTTTGAAAATAAATTTGAATTAATTAACATAATAGCAATAATAATTTTATTAAAGTTACTTCTGTTCAGACCACCATTCTAGTAAAAATTTTTCTTCTTATATATATATATATATATATATATATATATATATATGCGTGTGTGTGTATGTGTTTGTGTATAAAAATAATAAAATATTTTATTGGATTCGTTGAGAATTCATTTGAAGTCCGTTACGCAATACAGAAAACGAAACTAGTTCACGTTTCCTGGAAACTCGCGTTCGTTTTTTTCCCATCGAGGAAAAAAACATTGTTACTAATTGGCGCCGAGGAAAAATAAGAGTAAGTAAAATGTACAAACGTAATAAATCAAATGATAAAAAAAGTTTTCGAGAGAGAACGGTCGACTTTCGCACGAGGGCGGAGAAAATAAACCGGCGAGACTTGATAAATCTGATAAAATTTATTTTCTCATTAACGTCAGATTTTCTCTCGGCTTTGCGATGAAAAATTTAAACTCAACTCAACTATGAGTGTATTTTTATATAAATGGATGTATGTTCAAGTTGTATACTTTCGTATGTGTGTGCGTGCGTTGCTGTATGGATGAGTTGGTTGGTTCGTTGATTCACTTGGTTACTGGGTGAACTAGGCTCTCTCTGCGGTGTATATTTATATTATGCCTATATGCGTACGGTGGTTTAAAAACTCAATATAAATTAATGCTGATTTAAATAGAAACCACTACACGCTCGTCAACGTTTTCATGAAGTAGTTTTATTACGAGATTTTTTTATAATACCAGATTCTGCCACGAAATGTATTTCAAATTTGTGTGTTAAACTTACTTCGTAACCCTTATAACTGTCTATTTAAAATTTATATATATATATATATATATATATATATATATATATATATATATATATATATATGTATATTGAATTAATTATAAAAATGATACACCTATTAAATAACATATAATTACAGTTGTTAATACCTTATAATTTTGATAGTTTCTTAAAAATAATAATTTATTTTCATAATAGCAATAGAATTGTCTATACACAGTTTAACAATTAATTTTTTTTAATGATTTATATATATATATATATATATATATATATATATATTTGGATGTACAATTCATAAATATAATTACTTTCTCTTTAACCTAAGTAATCTTATCTCCATCAATCTAGATTAATTAAAATTACTTGCTTATTATTATTTGTAAAATAACAACTTTCCTTATTATTTTTTTCTAGATTGATCTGGAAGTTATTTGTTTCAGAACACAATATTCTTACATGTCCTATTGTATTAATAGAAACCCATTAACAGCTCTATTCAATAATTAGACACCTGTCTTTCGTTGTCAAAATAAAAAATAATACTAAAATTCAAAAGCTCGTTAGGTAAGTGTAAAAAATTCAATAAAACTAATTCATTCAGATGTTTAATTATAATTTAACATCTTAAAGACTACACGAAATTGAAATTATCTTAATTATCAGTTATTTGTCTATTAATATTTGTATTGGAAAATACAATAGACATGTCAAGATTAATGAAAATAATTCCAGTTTAGTGTTCTCATGTATACATTTTCTTTATTCTATTAAACTTCAGAGTTCATCTATCTGAGAATGAAAAGATTCAAAATCGATCATAGAGATATGAACTAGTTTGTGACAAGACGATTTATAATGAATACTTAATCCAAATATTAATTATTTAGTAGTTCTGATAGTCTTCGTCTTTTTGGATCTTAATATCTGTTCTCCACTAAAATATTATGGTATTTACTATCTATTACTAGGTGGAAGACGTGCTGAAACTAGTAGTGGAGAAGAGACTCGGATGGTTCAAAATGACGAAAATCATCAGAGATGGAAATCATCAGGTTAATGGGGTCACTAGTTTAAGAACGTACAATTATAAATTTACTTATTTTTCTCTATTATTTTATCGGAAAACTGTGTACTGTATTTTCAATTCTAACCTACTTAAGAATTGTATTAAATTATTAAATTTGTCATATATCAAAAAAATAAACGTACAGTCTCTTATTTAAAATAAATTTATATTTAAAGAAATGTTTAAAATTTTTAAATAAATAGTATAAAATATTTAAATGTATGCATAATATTTTAAATAAATCAATGTAAAATTAATAATTTATTTATTTAAACAAACATTATTTTACTGAAATATATTTTATATATTTTATTATACCTAAATCCTTTAGATCAGATATTTTAATAATAGAATGAAATTAATTGCTGTATTTATAAATAATTTTCATACGCCTGATTATTCTATCAGAATTTGTTAGATTTAAATTTCATTAAATCATACTCTGTTCATATTTTTCTAATTAATCAATTTCATTGACAATTTCACTAAACTTTCTTTTTTCATTTTTATAAATAATACAAGAAATTATAACAATTTCAACAAAACAAAATAACGATCTAATTAAATTAAAATTATGATATATCCCTTAAGGGCTAAAAGGATATTTTTGTCCTAAAAAAAATAATAGAATTAAATATTCGCTCGTTCCTTGATATTTTTTAATCGCACATTTTTCAGATTCCCTTTAATTGCATACTTATGTTATAAATATCCATAGCGTCGAGTAATATTAATAACGGACCTATTGAATATTAAAATTCCATTACGTTGTGACATTCACCACCTGCTCCGTATACACACACACACACATAATAAACTTCTTAAGAAAAGTCGATAGAAAAATTCAACATCTATTTTCTAAATTTTACATCCGTATACGACGTCCGCATGTGTGTGTATCGTTCGGTAACCTATAATTCAATTTGCGGGTTCTTCACTTCTATTGTGATATTTGGATAGACCTTTAAGCACTAAGAAGCTTTGTTCATATTTTAATAAAAAAATCATGATTATATGTATGTATATATATATATATATATATATATATATATATATATATATATATACTAATACAGGAGATGAAAGTTTAAAAGGATAAAAATGTTTCAAGTTTGTTGAATTTTTAAATGAATACCAGATAAGGGAAAAAGAATTTTAAACAGGAAACAAGAATAATAACATATGTAATTATTTGTGCATATATATATATATATATATATATATATATA
Source organism: Acanthacorydalis orientalis (assembly GCA_034766995.1). Classification (NCBI taxonomy): domain Eukaryota; kingdom Metazoa; phylum Arthropoda; class Insecta; order Megaloptera; family Corydalidae; genus Acanthacorydalis; species Acanthacorydalis orientalis. Next base: position 42,046,634 of record CM068318.1, on the reverse strand, counting down.
TATATATATATATATATATATTAAACACATACATTGTCAATATGAAATAAACAAAGTTCGATTTAAGAACAGACTCCAGCTGTGCACATCAATCAGTGTTTGTTTTTGCTACAAGTGATCAATAAGGGATTAAATTTATTACATTTTGTTTCTTGTTTACTAAAAGGCGTCAATGTTGTTGAGAAAAAGGAACACTGAAAGATGTTTGACGTATTGGTTCGAGTATGAAATGAAATTTGAGTCTATTTTTAGGAAGATGCGAAATTTGTTGATAAATAAAAAGTTCAAATTAGAAATTTGATAGTTTAAGTTAGAAATGATGATATTTTATACTTTTCTCTTAAATAAGAAAATATGTTGAGGAGTTAAATGAAAACAAAAATTAAAATTTTAACTATTAGGGAATATAAATTGTTTGTTTATATAAAGTTTAAACAAAAATATCTAGACTGGGTGCACAATTCAATATTGAATAAGTGAAGGGAAAAACTAGTGGTATTATATGATGAGGTCAGTAATTGTGAGTTGATTTAAGCTGAGTTTGTATTGAATATTCATTTTTTTGAGAGTTGTAGTGGTGTTCGTAATTCGATATTTTATTATTTAGTGTATTTTTGATATGCCGGCAAATTTTACGATAGAAATAAATGAAGAGGAGCGGGTCTGTTCGAAATTTTGTTTTAAACTTAAAAATAAAACGACACAAACACTTCAACTATTAGTAATCAATTTTGGAGAATATTCTGTGAGTTACATCATTTGTTTTTTATTATTTCAGGTGGATTAAGATAGAAATAACTTCATTCAAAGTTGATAAAATACCGGGCAAGCCTTCAGTTTCCAAAACCAATAAGAAGATTATCTAAGTTCACCAACTTATCAATTGCAATCGGCGAGTGAATGTTAGAGAGATTTCAGAAGATGTACGAATATCATAAGGGTTTTGCCAAAGCATTTTGACCAATTTTTCGAAAATTAATCATCTTACTGCAATGTTTGTTCCTTGTGATTTAACAGAATAACACAAAAAGGAATAGATTAGAAATATGAAAATATTTTTTGAAAATTACAGATAGCTAACCGGACTTTTCAAATGATCTTTTAGAAACTTATTTTGTTTCAAAATTTAAAGAAAATCATTGAAAAGACGCCAGCAACAATTGAAACAATTGTTGGAGTCAAACAATTGAAGGAATAAAAAAATATTAGAGAGTGATTTAAGTGCGATTGATTTTATTCCAAAAATTGCACACAAGGAATGCTTCCGGAGCAGGAAAGGCGCTAACAACAATGTGTAGTTGATGAAGGATGCTTTATTTTGAAGGGGATCATTTTAATTTAAAAAACACATAGACCACGATCAAAAATAAATAATTATTAAATATTTTTAGTCAGACTTCTTTGAAATTTATGAAAGAGAAAATTTAGTTATTAACAATAATGCTATCAAAATCTAATTTAGTGAATCATTGTCATACAAGCTAAATCAAGTTTTTTTAATGAATGATAACGAATTAACAACTTAAAAATCATAGATCATCAATCACAACTTTCTTTACCGTTTTAGACCATCATAATTTCTATAAAATTATATAAAACTAATATAATGAGACTAAATGTTTCCTTAAAAACCTAGAAATAAACTAAAAAATAATTTACTATCAGCCAGATGTTTTATTTAACTACAAGTATCATAAGAATCGTTGGCTGTAAAATGTATAATAAATAAGATACGATACTAAACTTAAATCGAAATATAATAAAAATAAGAACGATTTGTAAAAAATATATATTTTATATCATTTTATAAGTAAGTATATATTTATGATAATAGTTGACCTGTTAAAAATATAATATGCTTTTTCAGTTAGCTTACATAAAATTAATATAAACTTTTATTACTAAATCTAAAAACCACTTTTATTACTACATTAAAGTAATAATAACATATATATATATATATATATATATATATATATATATATATATATTGTATATATATATATATTGTATATATATATATATAATAATAATAAAAAGGATAGATAAAATGTGGTCTGTTTTAAAATAATTTCGTTAAAAATGTTTACTCGACTAAATTCATTAAAAAAATATAAAAAGTGAAAACGGAGGGAACCGCGAGCACGTCATTATGATTTAATGGTACTTTATGAAATTAAAACAGTGATATTTGGAGAAAATAATGTATACACAACATCGACTATACACATTTGTTAAACGTATTTACGGCAATAAAGATTTCTTGATAATGCGACTTTCGTTTTACAATGTACAAATAGCCGGGCCGTACGCATAAAAGCAAATGTTACAGAAACGACGGAGTCTATATTTTTTAACTATAATTGTGTACAATGAAGTATTATTACTTGTACGGCGATGTTTAGGGCACAATGGACAAGCAATTTCGACTAAACCAAACACAATGACTTTTATTATTTGATCGTTGTTTATATTCATTGCTTCGAGATAAACTAGGACGAGTCTGATGGACGTTTTTTTCTTTTTTTTTGTTCAGAAAGGATAACGTTGTGTACAGACAGTTTTCAAATATACAGCAATAAATGCGAAATAAAAACCACTGGTATTTCTTAAAATAAAAGTGTGTCGTATAAAAGTTATTTGAATTTTTATTGTTTTCTGTAGTTTTTAAAGACTTTGTATCGAACTGATTTTATTGTACTGATTTTATTAAATGAAATAGTCCACTAATTATCTGTATTTTTTATATAGTTATTGACAATTATCTGTTTCTAAACATTGATACATCACAATGCAGATTTGATGTTGACTAAATACATTTTCAGAAAAAAATTTACCCATTCTACCTTAAAAAAGTCCTTCTAGACGTGTGCGAAATTAAAATAAACTAATAACATTTTATTAAATTAACATAAAATATTCATTTCTTTTAATAAATGTTTTATTTTGTTTATTAAACATTAATTTTTACAACGCTATCAAGAATTAATTTATTTCATATTTTAACTTTATGAATCATTGTAATATACATTCGTGTATATATATATATATATATATATATATATATATATATATAAACACGTGTATATATTTACGAATACATTGATTAAAAAAATATCGATTGAAATAATACAACTAATTACCGTTAAATACCCATGCGAAATGTAAAAAAACTTGTCAAACGAGTAACTTAAAATACGAAATACGCTGTAACACGGATCCATCGCTGTCGAGAACACCTTTTTTTACATACGAATGTACAATGTACGAGGCATATATAATTAATGGTAATTGCATAATTAAAAACGGCTGTGTGATTAATTCGATTTCACAAATCATATTCTGAAAATTCATCAAACAGAAAATTAATTAAGTTTCAATAATTGAACTAAATGCACAAATATCAATACATAAACAATGAACGGAAAGGGCCGTACTAATTAACTTTTAATTGAATGTTTTGGTCTTGCGTACGCATGTTTTCAATATATAAATGATTGTACACAAACATATATATATATATATATATATATATATATATATATATATATATATATATATATATATATTGAAAACATATATATGTATATATAACTTTTATCATTCAACTGATTACTGCAATTTAAATCGGTGAATGATTTGATAAACATTTCGAATTCTATTTTCTTTAAGTGTCTATCAAAGGAATCAACGTCAAAGTATCCTTGTACTTATATAAAAGTCTACTTCTCTTTGATCCCTATTGTTACTTTCATCTTAACAGGAAAATAAAATTAGCAATTATTCTTTAGTCAGTTTCGTCATTCTAATATTGATTTGCATTTAAATGCAACACCTGACAAAAAAATGTGTTTATTAAATAAACAAACATTTAATTATTATTAAAATATGTCATTTTCCTATAAAAGTACAATTATAATTTTTATTTCTTGAGTATGTACGAAAAAATAAATTTATTTACAAGCTATTTCGTATCAGTAGAATGAAATAAAAAATACATTTTCTGTATAATCCACTTTGAAAAATAATCCTATCTAAAGTGAACAAAGAGAATTTAATTACAAGATTATACTGATGTTTAAGTTATAATTAAGTTTTTTTATTATGATGTTTAAGTTTCATTTTAATTAGTCTTCATAATTTTTATTACTCTGTGATTTAAACTTGAAATAACGAGTGGTATTTCAAAGTATTTGTTTAGAATGAAATTAATTGTTTGTACCTGTTAATATTTTAAAGTAATTTAAATAATTTGTAATCATTAAACTAAGTTAACCTTTTTAGAAACATATTTATTATTTAGATAGTAAGAGGAGTATTTGTATTTTAAAAAATCGAAAATATTCAAAAGGCTTAATTGCTAATAAACACATCACAATTGTATAATTTTCCAATTATGGATAGATTAATTTTCACAAATTGTAATTTATCTCTACCCCATATCCTTAGAGTTTTCTGTATTTTAGCAATCTGTGAATGATGGTATCACCAATTAAATTAAAATAAGAAATAATCAGAATAATAACCATATTTATATCAGCTAATATGTTGCCTAGTTGGCCTGGTAATAATTATATTACTAATTCATCATTTTGAGTTAGTTAATTTACTGTTATCCAATACTAGTTTTGGAGGAAGGAAGAGAAAAAGGAGGAAATACTACTTTGGAACAAAAGTACCATTCTCACGTAGATGTTATTATCTGTGGATAGAGCTAATACTAAAACTAGTAATGGAATTTTCAATTAAGTATCACTAAAGTATTTCTATGTATAAATAAAGTATTTCACTGCAGTTACATAAAAATTATTAAATCTCTGGTTGACAAACAAAAATACTTAAGGTATAAAATTACAAATGTTTGTTAAATCTAAATCATACTAGAAACAAAATAAACATTTTATAAAAATCATTCAATTTAAATGAAAGTTATTTTATCTACTTTATGTATCATAATTCGCTAAGTCATATTATGTGGGAATATAATGAGTTCCAGAAATAAATCCACTCGCGCTATAAATCACGAAAAGATTTTCTAATAAAAAATTCAATAATTGATTCTTAATTACGTTTGATTGTTGCTTTGTGACAATTTTTGATCAAATAACTATTTTCTGGGTAAGTGAAAAGTTCATTTCTGAAAAGTAATTTGCCCGTAATGAAAAAGAACTGAATTTAAATTATTAAGTAATTACAAATGTTTTAGTTTTACATTTTTAAGCATATTTGAATGAACATCCATCATCGACGTAAGAAAAAATTGCAGGAAAACTGAGAATTATTCGGAAACAGTTGAAAGATGATTGCATGAAACAGGAAGAAATTACAAGCTCGGAAGTTAAATAACACATTAACTCTCAGAAAACAATATTGTCAGTTGAGCTATCACATCCATCTCATTGTTTTCCAGGCAACATGATGGATTTTTTGTAAAAAAAATATTACCGAAAATGAAAAATTGATCATTTTCGTTGATTATAAATACAAAAATTCATAGATGGGTCCCAGTCAGCTATCAATATCAACAGTAAAGTCAACATCTATTCCAAAAAGTTACTTCTGTGCATCTAGTGGGATATGATGAATGATTCTAGATGCTTCTCCAAACTGGTGAAACATTTACTGTCGAACGTTATAATCGTCAATTCAATCATTTAACCGGCGAAATAGTACAGAAAAGAATATTTACTGGACAAGGAAGCCGAAAGGTCATTTTGCAGCACAACAACGACAGGCCACGTGTTTCTGCACTGCTCAAAAAATCATCTTTAAATTGTGCTGGGAAGTTCTTCCACACATGGTGTATTCATTTGAGTTAACGCCTTCGAATTATATTTATTCTGGTCTACGTAGAACTTTAGTTGTGTAGAGCTTTCGAAATTTAGCTGAGATACAAAAGTTGATCGACGATTTCATTACTTTCAAGCCAATGTTTTTTTTTCGCAAAGGAATTACAAATTTAACCAAGAAATGGCAGAAGATCATAGAAAGGGGAAACAACTATTTTAATAACTGAATCGTTCTTTTATATAAAACTAAAATAAATCAAAAACTTGTCCAAAAAAGACTTCAACTTTTGCACACATCTAATATGAGAACTCGTATTATCTGTCTAAATATGTACCGAAAACTCATAAAAAATGACAAGTACTGTTGAGCACAGCCAGAGAAATTATATATTTATAACATTTTTTTTAAAAAAAATGATAATTTAATTTTAAAACCTGTCATAAACTATAAAATATATTCTCACATTGTCAAAAAAATGTTTAAAATTCCTGTCATAATTCACGATGAAAGTTTTTGTTGACGAAAAATGAATATAAAATAAAACAGTTTTTTTTTATTTGACCTAGTTGGGCGATATTATAAAAAACTTATATTTTTCTACTCTCATTTCAATTATTTATTCTCTTATAAAATATATCTCGTTAGGTAAAAAAAGTCGAAGTTACCATATATGTATATTCTACACTCTTATTTCTTTGAAACTTACAATACATACGAAAACTTTTTCACGCACATGTAATTTGAATGAATATTCAATTAGATACTTTTATTAGCATCAAAAAAAGAAGTGTAAGTAGCATAGAACGTCCTGAATGGCCCAACAGTTATTTTAATTCCCGTTCATTTAAAAATAACATTTTCGTACAACGTCCACGCAATAATCAAGAGTACAAATATTTTTACGCAAGGAAGAAAAGTAATATATAACAAAAATTCGTACAAAAAGCACGGAATTATCATAATTATGACATAAAAGGAATAATGTCGTCCCTCGTTTCCATTTATTAATTACTATACAGTTTACTATATTTGTGCGACAGTGTTTCGTGTTTAATTTAAAAAGTGCTTTCTTAGAAATTATATTTAGGTACACATTTATATAATTTATCATTTATATTTAAAATATATATTTATTTTTCTTGAACGTTTTTTTTCAGTTAGAAATGTGTTTTTTTTCGACGTAACTTTTATTTAATTTCTGAAAAAAAAACGTACATGTTTATTTTCCGTCTCGGTGTATTAACTTCTACTGAGTTTGACAAATATTTAGAATTTAATTAAATAAATAATAATTACACGGAAGGTGGATAATGAATAATGGTGGGTGTGTATTTTTTTGTATGTCTCTAGGCTTGTAAATGAAATTTTATTAAATTAATATATATTTAACAATTTTCGAGGCATGGAGAAAACGTTTATTATTATTATTATTTTAATTACTTAGTGAGGTCCACAGTTTTGGTAAAGGGCATTCGTTGATAATAAAAGTATATAACGTGAGACGTTCTAGAGTTTGTGCAAGTAATTAAAAATATTAAGTGAAATATAATTATTTAATGTTTTAAATGAGAGAATGCATTTGTCAACTAATTATAATTAAAACGTTAATGATGTTTTCCTAAAGACAAATTCAACTGTTTGTGGTAATTAAGAGTATTTTTGTTGTATATCACTCTAGAAAATATTAAATACATATAATTTAAAATTTTTGAAACTTTTCACAAAATGCTGTGTACCTAATACACAAAACAATTTTTAATAAAATTAGTAATTATTCCATAAATTAATATTTGAATTTATAGATTTTACGAGTTTTAAATTTTAGTTCTGAATTTATTTATAAAATAATTTTTCCAATACTGAATAAGATTAGATTCGGATTGAAATTCAAATACGAGTACTTGTGTATAACTTCAATTTTTAATTCAAATAAACCAAGTAAATTCACTAAATTTTTATCTTTGGACTATGTTTTAAATTCTTCTTTGAAAACGAAGTAATAAATTAATTCACATTCAAATAAATAACTTAAATATATTTTTTTTACATTTTCTTTTGTTTACAAGACTGTTTATTTTTTATAAAAAATCCATGGTGATAATATTATTATTTACATATAAAAATTTTCATAGATCTTGGACTAATACATTTTTGAGAAAAACGAATCAAATTATACAAGTGAATTTTAAAATCCTCATGCAACAACGATGCCTGTACATTGACATTCTGAAGAAGAAAGCATAATTGCACGTCATAAAAATTAAATAGTATCAATTAAAAATTAAATGGCCGTGTTTCAAATGAAATCAATAAGAATTAAAAACATATTATTTGAATTTGAAATTCATTTCAAATTTAAATTATATACAATACTCATACTGAAAATAGTTCTATACTAGTAAGAAGTTTTAGATCATAAAATAAAAATAAGAAGAATATTTGAATAAAAATTAAATAAATTGACGAATAAATACAAATCTACAATTAAAACAGACAAATATAAAGAAAAAGATTTAGTTATTAACCAATCATCGAAGAATTTTAATAATTTTGAATTAAAACTATAGAAGAAAGGCTTTAATTTCAATCTAATTTACTAAAAATCATCAATAAAATAACACAGTGAGTTTCTTTTGTATCTTAGCTGTTTGAAGGAAGTAGCATTGTTATCGAAACAAGAAATAATAAAAATTATCATTAGTGATTTATTCAACAATTTTCACGAGAAAATTATTTGTGGTTTATAAAAACAAAAATGAAGTAATAATCGATTTCTGAAACTATGCAATCGTTTTAGAAAAAAAATTTAAATATTAAAAAAAAGAATCACAATTTTAAAAATTAGTTATTTTTTTTGTTGATAAATAGAAAAGGTTAGAAAAATAATCAAAGTGAGAAAAGAATCAATCGTAATCAGATATTTCGTGCAATATTTTTTTTATTGAAAATACAAATAAATTCTTACACTAGCGTTAAGGCACGTAATATCACGTGCTTCAATTAAAAAATGGAGCACGTGCATTTTATGTACTTTACAGTTTTATTGCAAAAATTAAATATAAATTTCATTGGAAACTATCGAGTGGTTTATAAAATGTAATAATCATTTTTAATGGATTTTTATATGAGAATGTGATTTGCATCAACATTGTCGGTACATAGATGTGAAATATGATTAGAGTATTTCAATTCGATTCCAGGATTATTACCTGTTATTAAAAAATGTATCCAGCACGGTTTTACCGTAATTAAGTTCTAAGATAAATGATATTTATTTAATAACGTATATAAATCTAACAAACGTCACACCAATCTAATCCTATATTATTTTCTTTCATTGTTTATAAAGTACTCGCTGATTGATTTAAAGTATCATAAATGACCATAAAAGGAAATTCTGTACAAACACAACAGTAATAAATTCTGTCAAGTCTAGATAATATTTTTACATGCACGACAGTTCTTTTGTTGATTTATAAACAACATATGTTGCTCGTATCAAATGCTATTTATTATTTCAACATTTTTCAGAGTTTCCTCCACCGAGCAATATTATTTCATTCGCCAGTGCAGAAATGTTCCACTGAATCATAACAGCACGTGCAGCATAAATTAATTCCTGTACTGTCTAAATTGCACTATCATCGCCCCAACTGTATTTCCAATAAATAACATAATATTTATAGCTTAATTTAATAATATTCCCGAAACAAAATAGCAGCTAATTTCTATACGTAATTGCAACTATCAGGCGCCGGCGGTACCGGGCGGGGCGGTCGGTCGGCGAGCGCGGAGCTCATCGCCGGGTCGGTTTCTGCGCGACCGGGGTTATGTAATAGTTTTAATCATCTTTTCTTGTTGCCGACACAACCACCCCTTTATTTAATAGCGTTATTGTCGTAGCCGGTGTTATATTATAGCACGTTCTCTTTATGCATACGTAAGTACTGTTGATGAATATGTAATTAGACGCGTCTGAAATTTAATGGTTGTTTGGAGGTGGTGGCTGTTTGTTGACACCATTGCGACAGGGAAAAATAAATAAATAAATTATCTATTAATAATATTGCCACATATATATATATATATATATATACATATACGTACGCGTATAGGGATTTTACTCAATGTGTTTTATTGAATAAATTATTGTTCGGATTCGATCTGACTTATTCATTAACAGTACAGTAACATAGAAGTACAGTATAAAAATATCTTCAAATAGTTAATGTATGCATATGTATATGTATATATATATATATATATATATATATATATATATATATATATATATATATATTATATAGAGAGAGAAACATTAGCTGTACAAATTAATTCGGTGCCTTTTAATTGAATCAATCATAACTTTGCTTTAAATTAGAATATTTTCTTATAGTTTTAGTGTTTTGAAGTGGCAACCTTAACAAGTAGTTGACATAACTTTATAAAACAGTAGTGAAGATGATGATGACCAAAAAAGAAGAGTAATGTACGTGGCATATTTTGCGCATTTCAGTTAAAACAATCATTCTCACTGCTGCCGAATCAGGGAGAATGTTTTGTTGAGCTTTAGGAGAAGATGTTGAAGGCATAAAATATGTAAAAAATGGTATCAAAGGTTTAGGAGTGGTGATTTTTATCTTTCCAATCGAGAACGTTCCGGATAGCTAACAAAAATTGAAGATGAAGGTCCTGAGAAGCCGTTAAGTGAAAACTCTACACAAACTGAATAGAAACTCGCTAAACAACTCGCAATTAAACAACTCAGCAAGCAATTTCCTGTTGACTACATTGGCTGGGGAAAAAAATCAAAAGCTAGGCTGATGGATACTACATGAACTTAGTTTGTAAAACAAAGGAAGAAAATACGATACGGTTATGTTCTCGTTCACAATGTTTAAAAGGAAGAAATTTTTATAAAAAATCATAATCAGGGATGAAAAATGGGTTTTGTACAATTCTACGACTATAAAATCATAAGTTGTGCCCAGTTAACAATAGTAATCGACCTCGAAACTAAATATTGACGGCAAAAGAGTGTTATTGGGTATTTTATTGGACATTAAGGGTGTGGTGTATTATGAGTTGCTCAAACCTGATCAGACTGACAATTCTGAGTGTCGCCAACAACAACTAATCCGTTTGTGTAACGAATTATAGATAAAAACACAATTAATTAGGAAGAGGACGTTGAAAATCATTTTGCAGGACAATACTTAGCCACATGTCCAGACATAGACCAAAGACATTATTTATTCATTGGGATGGGAAGTTCTCCGTCATGAAATGTATTTACCGGATCGAGTCCTGTCAGATTGTCACCTATTTCGGTCGTTTTACTATCACCTACTTGATATCCATTTTAAAACAACGAAGAGGTCCGAAATTGCATTGAAGACTTCGTCGGCTCAAAGCTGCCATATTTATTTCCACAAGGGATTCGTTAGTTACCTAGCAGATGGAGAAAGGTTAAACAAAATAACAGGGGATATTTTGAGGGTTGAAATATATTCCATTTTTCTGCAAATAAACATCATTTTCATATCTCTATAAAAAAAATGTCATTTTCTATAAAAAAGGACCTAATTAATTTATACACTTAATATACATAAATATATATATATATATATATATATATATATATACAGAGACAGAGAGAGATAAAGAAAGAAATAGACAGATAGATACTGACTGATTATATGAACATATCATTGTTAAAATAATTGAATTAAATATAGTACATTTATAAAAAGTTTGTCTTAATTTTGTTATAAATCTAGAGAGTAATTTATTAAACAATATAAATATTAAATTTTGTTTCAAAGTGAAACATATTTGTTAAATAGTGTAGACGAAAATACTCAACGAAAATTATATCATTCGTTACCTATTTTACTGAAACCATAACTCAACGACAAACTTTTCACTGTCCTATTGTTGTACAAAACATGTATAATCTATTTTAACAGTTACGGTCGTTATTTTATACAAAAAGAGGTGATGTACAAGTATCTACAAAGTGAGTATGTATTAGTAATTGTTTCTTATAACTATATTCGTTTACAATAAATTGACTAGGAATAAAGTTAGTTGCGTGATGAAAAATGTTTTAAGTGTAATATACAATTTTGTTTCTAAGAAAAAATGAACTTTTTGTTTTCTGTAAAAGACTTATCTTTTAATTTATTTAAATATAAACAATTGTAACAAAAATAATAATTATAGTTAGAAATACATCTGTTTAGAGCAACAAATATGGTTCTAAGGTTTTTTAATAAAACAAGGGTTTTTACAAATGAATTCTTTTTTTATTTCACAAACTACTAAAATGTTTCTGGACAAACATATTCAATAAATGATCATTGATCATTTTTGATTTTTACTTAAATCTATACAATTTTTCCTGTACCTTTAGGTTATATAAACGTGATGTCATCATTCTCATAACTTACTTTCACGAATCAATTTTTTATTTAATTCATAAGCCACTAAAATGTTTCTGATCAACTATATTCAGTAATTGATTATTGGTTATTTTTAATTATCGATTATGTGCAAATTTTTAAAAATATTAAAAATTATTAATACTTATTCGTTAAACATTTTTGATAAAAAAAAGTTTCCATTATTTATGGGTTGAAAAAAGAATTCATTTTTAAAAAAATGTTCTTAACCATAAAAAAATGTTATAAACCATAAAATCAGATTTGTGTCTCTAAGCGGATGTGGCTATTATTAAAAGTATGTTTATATTTTAAAAAAATAAACAAGAATTCAAATATAGGAAAGAAAAAAATATGTATATTTACTTTTTTAAAAATAAAAACGTATATATTTATTATAAAATTCAATAACCGTGAAAAGCTTTTTTAATAGATAAAGATATGATTCTAAACAAAAAAATATTTAAGAAAAATATAAAAAAGGAATAAAAGAGACGAAACTGAGTATCTAATTTATTAATAAAATGCGGTTTTTGTGGTTTTCATTCTTTAGGATAACTGAAATTTCCGTTTTTCTCTACTCATTTCGGCTCGTATGCCATCTTTAAATAGATTATATATATATATATATATATATATATATATATATATATATATATGTATCACATATATACACATGGGCCGAAAATATTGGCGAATAGAATTTCAAGTGATTTCAAAGAACGAATACCATTAGAAAAATGCATCGATAAGATCGCAAGTATTAAAACATATTAATTATAACTTTAATAATAGGGACTTTCTAAATTTTAGTTTTGACAATAAAATCTTCAAATATTCTAAATGTTTGTAAATTAACGAAGTAAAATATTACCCCAATCTACTATTTTACTTCGTTAAACTAAAATTCACTTATTATTTTGGTTATAAATCCACAAATAAATAATGTATATAATCATAACTTTTCATCTTAGATTACATACAAAATCTTTTATCTAGAAATTCGTTTTTTAAAATTCCAAAAAAAAATATTTTCCAAATTTTACATTTTAAAAAAATGTTTTAATTGTATGAAAATTACTTCTATATTTCAAATGTAAATTCAAGACAAAAGATAAATATAAAGGTACCTATATAAAGTTAAATCTCCAGAGTTTTACGATTTAATAATACATGAGTTTTACAATTTTCTATTTATAATTCAGATCTTTAAGTTACTGTTAAAATAAGGTCCTAGTTAAGCGTCGAAATATTTAATAATAATTTATATTTCTAAATATATAAACATTATATTTCATTATATATATATATATATATATATATATATATATATATATATATATATATATACATGTAATATTCATAAAAGTATGGTTTATAGTCTACCCTTAAAAGTTTACTTTAATAAAAGGTAGAAACGAGTTTGACTTGTTCGCTGAATAAGTAAGATAATAAAAGGGAAAAACAACAACAACGTCTCCATAAAAACTAAAATACTTTAACATTTAATTCGTTCGTTTTACACAACAGTCCCCGGACGGTGACTACGCGAAGGGCTAAATTGCAGTTTTTGTCACATAATTCAGAATGCATGTTGTGTTTTCAGTTTATGTGGGCACGTGGGAAAATATTTGTCGTGTTTCGTTGAACCAGCAATAAATATTTTCTAACCGAGCTGGTTTTTTCTCTGGATCCAAAAAAACAGAACTCGTTAAGTTTCTAACAGAAATTATTCTTAAATAGACTAGAAACTTTCTTATATTTTATTATGCGATTATTAGAAAACATATTTTACGTCGTTGCTATTTTTAATTTAATCAGTAAACACAAATCTTTAGTACAATCAAAGAAAATCGATATTATTTACGTCTAATTATATCGATTTTTTTTAAAAAAAAACTTTTTAAATCATCACTTCTAACTGATTTTCAAGTAAAAAATAATATTTCAGGTATTTATATTTTAGATAATACAATTCTTGAGCAGTCAAAAACTATTGATAGTAATATAGTTTTTGAAAATGTGGTTAAACTCACTTTCACAAATGAATTTTTCATTTAATACATAAACCACCAAATTTTTTCTGATCAACGATGTTCAATAATTGGCTATTGATTATTTTTGATTATCGATTATGTGCATATTTTTGGAAATATCATCACACTCAAAGTAATAAGAAACAGGAAAAAGTAACTGAAAAATCCATTTGTGAATGTAGATAATAGCTAATAAAACAATAGTTCTTTATTTGTTTTACTGGAAAATACAATAACATTTTTTTGCAATCAATTTATATTTCTTGATAAATATTGATGTTTATTTTTATGTGAAATAAGTGCGAAATGTCATCTCAAATTAAAAGAAAGAATTATTGTATTTCTAGGAATGATCAGTAAAAATTAGGTTAATAATTAATAAGTAGACTATGTACAAAATATTTTCACCTTTTTAAACGTAATACATTAAACATAATTCATGAAAAAATATTTCTACTCTAGATATTAGTGAAGAAAAAGAAATGAATTGATTTTTTTAATATCGATAAAGGATTTTAAGTTTGATTTAGAAAATAGTTACTTGATAGAACGACTTGACATAAAATGTAAAAAGACTTTTAAACTGTAGTATCATAAACAGGACACCATCTATATCACCATATATCTTGATTTACAAGAAAAAATATTAGAATGTAATAATTCCGACGAAAAAGTTTTGCCTATTGGAACTGTATGTTTCTAAGAACCACTTTTTCACTTCAGAATCATTATAATAAATAAACAATACAGTATTTATATATCTTGTAAATTTTAAATAAAAACGAAAAGAAAATAATTTTTGTATTAAAATCATTATTTCTAAGCATATTAATAATTATTTTTATTGATTAAAAAAATTCCTTAAATTTTCACCTATACGTATATTAATAAACTGACAAGAAAACTGATTTTTGCAAAAGGTATGTCCTTTAACAGATTCACTTACCTCAATCTAGAATTTAGTAAGCTAATCGATAGTTCTGGATGTCATTAACTTGCATGCATTAATTAATGTTCTACTTTAAGTTAAAAACTTAAATAAACTTGCAGACTCACACTGAAATAAAAAAGTGGTATAAATTAAAAAAAATATTTTTAAAAATTTTAATTATTTTTAATAATTTCAAATTAAATATAACAGTATCCCTACAAATGACTTATTTCTTTCATCCCTTAAACTATAATATTTTTTCTTATCAAAAATGAGCAATGCACCATTATTGATCAATTTTTATTATTGCTTATGTGCACTCCAATGATGATAACACATCATCTTTAAATGATCAAGGTATAAAAAGATATATCTAAAATCTTTTAGTTACAAAAGTATTCATTAATGTCACGTAAAGAAATTATTGTTATTTATCAGTTTATCAAATTGTGTGTTAGACCAACAGAAGATTTCGTAGTGTCAGAAAAGTTTACTTACTACTGATATTATTATAACTAACGGGTTTACCAGTGGAACGGGAAATTTTAAAGGAAGGCTTATTCAATTACCGTTCGAGTGAGAGGACAAAATTAAGTGATACATTGTTAATTATTCATGACCATTTAGTGAATATGGGTCAGAGGTCCGATGTATATAGAGCTTTCGCTGTGAAATCATTTCACAAAAATTACAAGTCTGCTACAACTGTAAACGGCTGTTTCGTAACCATAACATTTTACGTTGTAGATAGGTACCGAATGCTCATGACAACGACTTGTAGGTTTAGAAGTTTGAAGAAACTGGTTTTACATTAAACTTAAACCATCAGCGGTCAAATAGAACAATGAGAACATCAGAAAACATTGATCATGTTAGAGTTACTCTAATGCGTAGCTCGAGTCGTGATTACATTTTTGACACAATAATTAATTAGATTTCCAAAAATTGCATGATTTCAGCAAGATGGAGCAATACAACATACCGCTAGAATGTCTATAGCTGCGGTAAGAGCGCTCTTTTCAAATCATACTATTTCCAAAAATGGAGATGTTGTTTGGCCAGCAAGATCTTTCGATTTGACAGCGTGTGATTATTTTCTTTGAGGTTATCTAAAAAACGAGGTGTATATAGAACATCGACACATTATCCCTGAATTTGAATTAAAAATCCAAGAAGAGATTATAGGAATTCCAGTAGGCATAATAAGACGTGTAATGAAAAATTTCTGAATAAAATTACAAGAGTGTGTGCATCGAAATGGTGCTCATCTATCAAGTGTTATTTTAAAAAAACTAAAATCCTCCGATAAACCTAATAAGGATATGTATACAGAACTATGTTAAAAAAAATCATTTTTTTTGTTTTGAAATTTTTCCATTCTTTTGGCGCGCTTTGTACATTAACATATAAAACAATTAACCTGTGTGTGAATAAGCATATTCATAATTACTTTTGTGATATAAAAAAGAACAATTTCCCAGAGATCACTAAATAACACATTCAGTTAATTAATGATTTACTGAAGTTACTTAATACACAATTTCAACTATTAAAATTAATTGTAAAAATTGAAGTTATAAAAGAAACAACAAACACAAATTGACGATACGATAATAAAAAAGTTTTCCACGTAGGCTGCTAAACTACGACCCCTTTAAAAATTAGTATACATTCAACAGTAAATTGAAAATGAATAAAAAGCTCTTTAAAATTTATCGTCGTCGGAATGCACATCCGAGACACTGAAAATCCTAAGCATTGTTAAAATAAAACAACGCGAATAATGTAATTTCGTTTACTCTTTATATTTATTTTTAGACGTCGCAATTTCCTCCCACGACGACTTTTGATACACTTTTTTCTTGTATAAAAATAAACCCTCTATTCAAGTACAGGATTCATAGGCTTTTTATGTAAGAAAAAAAAAACGATTCCAAAAATATATAAAGACATTCACAATGTGTATAAAGAGATAGAAATGAAAAATTGCCATTGGTTTTATATTATACGTGATATCCATTTAGATTTTATATCGCGAGCAGAAGAGCTGAAACCGGTAAGTTGATATCAAATTGAGAATCATATATATATATATATATATATATATATATATATATATATATATATATATATATAAATATATATCTAAAAATATTTTTTTTAAAAAGTTCTATATATTTTAATATCTACAGTGACATGTTTCTCTTATGAAATTACTAAGATAAGAATATGTATTCATTTTTTGATCCTATAATGTAAATTCAATTATGTCTTCTAAGACTATTTTTATTCCATTATTGTATTATTTTTTGCATAAATAAATTGTTTGCTTACAATATTTTCGTATAAATATTTATCCCTTCATAATATCTTTTTATATTAAGAAAATATTTACTTTTTATTCAGAAAGAAAAACAATAAAAGTATTAAATAATATTGAATAGGATTTTAATTAGAAAAAAATAATTATAATTTCATTATAAAATATAATTTTTAATTATATATATATATATATATAAAATATAGTCAATTTAAATTTTATTTTCTATCCATTAAATATTAATCGTTCGTCTATTGAACATTTTATTTAATCAAATTAATTGTTTTTCAAATATTTCTGTTTCCTTACATTCACTATTTAGTTAATGGCTTTTCATAATGTGTTTCTTAGAACTCTAATAGTTTATCAGTTTAGAACTAATTTCAACAAGTTCTAATTTTGAAATCAGTCAAGTAACGAAAATTTATTTCTTCAGCAAAAATAATTTCTTTACCAACTGTATAATAAACAATTAAGCTATTAAATATAAATGTTGGTTAACTGAGGAAATTGTTTATATTATTTATTAGTATTTAGTTGATTGCATTTTATTTAATAGTATTTAGTATTTAGTTTTTTTAACTAGTATTTTAGTTGAACTATTTACTTTTAAATCTCAATCTTCAATTTAATATATACATATATATATATATATATATATATATATATATATATATATATATATATGTTGTCTTACTATTTTTTTTTAAAAAAAAGATACAAATTTGATAATGATATATTTTTATTTTTGGTAGTATTACTGATTGAATTAAATATATAATTTCATAAAATTATTATATATCTTTATTGTTAAATCTGCAATAAATATAAAAAATGTTGAGTCATATTATTCATCTGTATCCTAAACTGAACTTTAACAATAATTATAAGCTTCAAAACCATATGGATTTATTAAAGTTCTTTTTGGGTTATTTCAAAAAAATGTATTGTTTGTACAGTAAAAAAGTAGTAGTGTAAAAAATCTAATATGAAAAACAGACTGAGACTGACAACTGGAAAATGAATATTCATTTATCAAACACAGTTTTTTTGATACAGTTTTTTTTATAGCTGTTACTAAAACAAATAATAATGTTTTTGTAAATGTCAATGTTCAGTCACAATAGTATGAATATTTCAAATATAAAAACCAATGAAGGAAAACGAAGAAATTTCCACAGAATCGCAAAAGAAATAAAAAGTTTATCGTTTCTATGATCAAATTCATTTTGTTATACTTTTATGAATTGTTTTTTATTCTACAAAACAAACAATTTTTATGATCAAAAACAATCAATAAATCGTCATTGATCATTTTTAATTGTTGCCTATGCTCATTTCTATAGCGATTCCATTATTTTCAAAGTTACGTTTCTGAAAATGATGGCATTTTTGACTAGAAAAACGTTTGTGAGATAAAAAAGGAATGTATTTATGAAAGTGAATTTAACTACAAAATCATAATTGTATTGTGACATGCATTTTCAGATTTTATCGATTTAATTATAAAATACAGAAATTTCTTATTTTTGATTTCACAAACTGATAATTTAATAATAGGTAATCAATTGTTTATTAGTGTTTCTAGTAAAAAATACTTAAACACCGCCCATGTCTATATCTCTGCGAATGTGTATTTAAAACTTGGCACAATAAAAATATATAGAGAGACAATACGAACAACGTACAAATAAAATATGAAAGCTCGCTGTTAAAACGCTGCTCTGGCGAAAATGTATCCTTTGTTATCACTAACACAATCAGAAATAATAAAATAATAAAACCGTGACTATAATATCGAATTAACTTTCTGTCAAAACAAGTATAAATCAAATTACCGCCGAACGAACGTGAGCACTGACGGCGAACGATCGTTCCTTGTGCGGCGCCGTCCTTACACCAATTCGGATCCTTAAACGTATGCAATTAGAAAATCCTAGCAATTATCCCATAAAATATTCTGTTGTACATTTTCGTCTCAACTGAGTGATTTATCGATTCAGTTGATATCAGATCACAGTTTCTGTCGAACAACGAACTTCTATCTGAATCGACATTTAATTATAGATCCCATGTGAACAAGTGCTGTCATTAATAAGATATCGACAGAGAACCGGTCCGGTTATTATATACTGTACACATTTTTTTTCCGTTAATCGCACGTGACGAATTATAATAGATACTACAATGAAGCCTCCTCATTCAGTCGGCGAATTAATACGTTTTTCCATGCGTTCACATGATTAAGATGTGTTTTTTTTCATGCGAGAAGAATTTATAATCCTATTCGATTGACATGAATTAATGTAATCATATAATGTAGATTATCGTTTATGTTTTGTCACTGGATTTTTTTAAACCGTTTATAATTTTTTCTACGACTAATTAAGTATTCATGGAATTTTTTTAATGTATTAGTCATTAACACAAATTATTAATTAAGTTTTTTTCATTTAGATAAAATTGCTATTAAATCTTAATTGTTTGTTAGAAATAAATTAATTGCGTGTGAAAAAAACGATACTTTTGTAATATTATACGAAAATATTTACATAAATGTTTAGGTTAAATAAAAAAAAATATATAAAATATATGTGTTGTACTTTAAGATAAATTCCATTTAATATAAAAAATAAACTCTTATGTAAATTAACTCACTCAACTTGTTTATTACTTAATTTTTTATAACATTTCATCAAGCCTTTGCTAGAAAATTATAAGATAATAATCAGCTGTTTCGTTACAAGTGCCGAAGTATAAGTTAATATAATAAAAAATTATAAAATTAAAAATAGAATTCCTTAGAGAAATATTTATAAAAAATAACTACTAGTTCGTATAATATTTTTTTGCAAGCAAACAAAAATATACTCATTTTTTAATTATTTATTTATATCAAATTAGAAAAGTTTTTTTCCATAATCAAAACTCGGTATAAGTTTTTTATTGATATTAGTATAACCTATTATTAAAAAACGACTGATCGACATTGAAAAAAAATATAATTGAGAAAGAAATAAGTTGAATTTCAAGATTCTAACGTAGATGAAATTGATAGCAGGTACTAAGCGAGAAGATAAAATATTCTCATACTATTGAAAACGAAACGTAGCTCTTATCGAGTGTGAAAATATATATTTGAATATATATTCTTTCCTACTGAAAATTTTCCGAATACCGAAAATAATCAAAAGAAAAGAAAGAAAATCGATTCTGTAAACAATTCACCAATACCTGAAAAAATTGAAATTTGTATCAAACAGAATGCTTTTTTTATTTGTTTGGATTCGTTTTATTGTTATATTTTGTTGTTTAAATACACAAAAGGAATAACTGAATGTAATTGTACAGAATGTCTGAATTTATATTTTTGATTAAATAAATCTACAGAAATGATCGTTTTTAATTATATGTTTGATTTCTACGGATCAGTTTTAAGACTTTTCAAAACATTATATTAAATATTTTTTTTATAATGTTATCTTACATTTATACTGAAATAAATGTACGGTTAATTAAGGAATAGGAAAGGATTTTTACGAATTATTATCACAAATAAGATAACTGATGGTAAAAATATTTTACATTTTCTCTACAAAAGTTTTTTTAGAATGTTAAAATAAAGTTGTTCACGCATTCTTGTCTTTTTCTGTCTTTAATAATGTTTTTCAATTGATAATTAGAAAATAACAACAGAAAATATATGTAGTGACTTAATCACTGACCAAAAATAAAATATAATATTTATGTTATTGAAAATATATTTTCATGTAATACTTTCAAATGGCTCAAATATAATTATATTTTTTAATTTTAATATACTGTATTTTTTATAGACCATAATTGTTCCGACTATTCTAAAATATTATATATATTGTTTCAAAGTCGATGCAATTTTCAGTTCTGAATACTGAATTAATAGTTTTTAATAATCGATTTTTTTGTTCTCTGGCAGGCTAGAAGTATTATATGATAATAAACGATTAATAATATTTATTCTTACTTGTATGTATTTAAATGAAAATACTATCATCCGTAACGGAGCAAAGTGATAAAAACTATGATATTTTTTAAAGAATGTTATTCAACAGTTTTCATCCGAAAAAATACGGTTTCTGAGGAATAAAAAGTGTGTGAGTGAAACTAAACTATGACAAAACTATTACTGTATTTTTAATGATTAAATATTAAAATATTTATACTTATAGAATTCGTCTTCTTGTGTACATTTAATATACACTCAATATTAATCAAAGAAAATGTTTGAATAACTGAATTTTTCGATATTGTTACTTAGAAAACTTTCAAAATTTCTAACAAAATTAAGTGATAAAATGATGTTTTTTTTAGAGAAAAAAAAAATACATTAATACTATTTTAGTGTATAATCAAACTGGTCATGCAGAAGAACGTTTAGAATATTTAGAACACCAATCTTAAATTAATATATGACAAAACTATTTATACAATTTACTTAGGCAGAAATATCATAAATTCCTCATTCACATATTATTAAATATGTAATACTTAAATATGTAACATGTAACTTAAAAAAAATGAAAAGAGTATTTATGTCTTGTAGCTGTTATTTATGGATATTAAAGATAAATTCACGAGAAAGGGCTTTAATAGTATTAGGCTACTTAAAAAAATGATCTTAAATATAACTTGAGGAGAAAGAGACATAATAGTAGATAAATATTTTGAAAAGGTGTTTAGTTTTCAAAATTAACATCACGAATTATATTGTTGGTGGAATAAGACCAGATGCTGAAGAAACAATAATCGATTGAATAGCAAATCGATTGAATCCAGCAATTTGAGCACCTTCTTCGTATAGATGAGTATCTTTAGTTCAGTGTATTATCAACCTCTATGTATAAATAAACCTATAAAGCTACATACTGAAGTATGTTTCAGATATTTAGAAACAACAAATAGGATTAAGATTTGAAGAAGCTATCCTTCAAAGTCAATTAGACAGGCGTATTTCAAATTAAATATTCATTTAATAACTTAAAAAATCTGCAAATGATGGTCATTAATATCCTATAATTATTATATATGTATCGAGAAATGATCTCAATAGTAGAATTAATTGTTTAAAAAGTTACCTTAAATTTAACTCAAAGAGAAAGAGCTATAATAGTAAATAACTATTTTAAAAAAGTGTTTAGTTTTCAAAAATTTAACATATCCATAATTAAATTATTAGTAAAATAAGAACAGATGTTTATGAAATAATAATGAATTAAATAGAATATAGTCACTTAAATTTCCTGAACATCTTTGTACAAATAAGAAAAGATGGTATCTAGAAGTATTATGTAGAATTTTATAGGTAAATAGAATATGAGAGAAACTCATACGAATTTAAATTGTAAGAATAAAGATAAACAAGAAATTATAAAGAAAGTGTAAGTCGTTTCTGACTGGTTGTGCTAATTGATGTAGATAACTGAAATACTAGTATACTGGATATTGGATGTCAGATCCATCATGCATAGATAACAACAATAAAAAATCAGTCAAGAACACAATGTTTTTTGATATTGAAGAAAGATATAGATCAGGTGATGAGTATAAATTAGGAAAGTAATCACAGATGCAGGTGTAATAGGCGGGAACTTTCTTCAACAGAATTGCTTAATCAATAGAATTAAATTATGATAATAGTTTCTACTCTCTGAATAATTTCCATTTAACAAACAAATTTTTCATTCACTCCACAAATGACAGAAAATATATGTGGCTAATATTTAATGGTTGATTACTAATCATTTCTGAATGTTGCTTATGAGTATTTCAATGGCGATGTCATGTCTCTCAGAGTTATAAAACGGAAAAATATATCTTTGATCAGAATACTTTTTGTGGCTTATAGAGCGAGTTACAAATTAATTTAGAAATGTTGATGTGTGCTAGGATGTAATAGTTTTGACCAGTAAGTTGAAAGGTACAATTTAACTAGTTTTGAAAACAGAATTAATTGTTATAATTTTCAAATTACCTATTAATTTACTATTAAGAACAAATTAGTAAAGTAAACTTGTAAGTATAATAGTATTTAAGCCTAGATCGTATTTTATCCCTCAAACTGAAAACTTGTGCATCATAAATGTATCTACATACATCTAATATGAGACTATAATTAAAATATTTAACCGTTATTCGAATATATGCTACAATTTGTTACTTTAAATGTTTGTTACAATTTCCAACATGTTCCTAATTTGATTTTTATACGTAACTCGAAATAATATAAAAAAAGCATAATATAAAAGTGTAAAACGAAAAACAAAACGATTTTTTAAACCTAGTAATTTGATCTGATTTCATATTAATATTCAGTGTATGAGAATTTTCATTTTCGTTTGTACATGATTCAAATATTCATCAAATACGTTAAAAATATTCAAAAATATTTTTTAACATAAATTATAAATGCAAATTGCGAAAAATGCGCAGTGTTTTAAATGAAAACAAAATAAAATTAAATGATAAAATGTACTGAAATTGACACGTATGCAGTTTTTGTTGCACAATTCAAATGGCATCCAATGAATTCAATTATCGTTCGTTTTGTACGCCTGCACTCGTTCCCACACTACTGCATCAAATACAAAAGGGTGAAGATATTAAACATTTTCCATAAAATATTTAAGTAAACACGGATGATATACCGTTCGAAAGACATGTACTCTTCAGTACTGCCATTTAATTAATTCGGTTATCGTTTAATTATTCGGTCCTTGTATCATGAATTCAAACAAGATCGGACATGTGTGCGTACAAATACGTCGTTCCAATGAAAAGTTATCATTTAATTAAATTGCGCAATGACAAATAAAGAAAAACAAACAAAAACGTCAACGCTATGCAACAGATGTAACGAGTTGACTCTTGTGCAGATGACAGGATTTATCTTCGAGTTTCACAACAATGAATTCGTTATTATCAAGATTTTCTTACATGTTACAGGATATGAAAAGCGGACGTTTCGACAAACATTCTTTATTCTGTCCGTTACGTAATTGATTTTTTATCAGATATTTTTAATGTTAATTGAACCGTGTCTATTGTTATTCGGAAGAATTTGTGTATCGTTTATTAAATATTTTGTTTGAAAATGTCTCGATTTTCTCTTCTATTTTTTTCTTATATCAAATTATATGTTTAATTTATGAAATAATTAAAATGAAAAATGGAGCAATCTATTTTATTATGAAAAAACTATCAGTAAACAAAAAAAGTTTTTTAATGGGTTAATTTTAGAACGTTTTTTTTTCTATTACGAACATAGATGTGAATAGTGAATTATTGATTCTTGAATGTTAATTTCTGTTTAAAGATTTTCAAATTCCCAACAGTACACAAAGGATTAAATATGACAATTCTAATGAGTCTTAATATATGTCGCAATCAAAAATAATTAAATTCATTTCAGCAACTATTCTAAGATATTATTCGAAATAGAATAATAAAAACATCTTATTGTGATTTAAACTGCTATAAAATTAATTATATTTATCGCTTGATAGTTACTTTTTTTCTTAAATATATTAAATACAGTAAAAAATAATGTATACATCCATATATATATATATATATATATATATATATATATATATATATATATATATGAAGACTGATCAGTGCATAGATAATTGAAAAATATAGATAATCGGAGTTATATTTGTCTGAAATTATAATTTTATATAAATGTTTCGTTCATAATTCAAACATATTAAGACACAATCTAAGAATTAAATTATTTTATTTCAGTTAAACATTAATTGTCACAGTTAAATTAGTAAACATTTTTAGATAAAATTGAATATGATTATTTCTTCAAAAAATTCAATAATATTGCAGAACGTTTTTTATTTTAAAAGTGTTTAAGTGTACAAAAAGTCACTTGAATAGTATTTTAACGAACATTTTTAAAAAATAATCAAACTATGAAAAAAAAGTTAAATTTGTTTCATCTAATGAAATGTATCTTGAAAGAATACTCTATACTCATTTAATCGAGATCCTATTGTAAATCCACATATTAGAATTAATGTTTTACAATTTTACTTCTGACCCTTACTTATGTCGTTGAATATTAAAACTTACTGTAATTTATTATTCCTGTATTTTTTTTTCAAAAAATAAAATTGTATGTTTTAGAAATGTTTTAAAAGATAATAGAAACATAAAGGTGAAATCTATAAGTAATTGATGAATATTTTTAAAAGAAAGTCTAGACGAAACATAGAGACGATTTATTCGTCAAAATAAATATATCCATAGTTCCAAAAATATAATTGTGATTAAATCATAACAGATTTTTTAAGCAATATTAAAATCCACAATAGAGTTCTAATACTGTGACTAAATCTATTTTTACAATAGAATTATTTTTTCAATCCCACGCCACAGAACATTTTTTTGATCAAAAATATTCTATAAATCATTATTGATTTTTTGATTGTTGCTAATGTGTATTTCGATAGCGATGCCATCATCTTCAGAGTACTAAGGTACAGAAAAATCTATTTTCTTGAACCAATTTCTCTGTACCTTGCTTCTTGGAAGATGATGGCATTAAAGTATACTAAACAACAATCAAAAATTGTCATTAATAATATATTGAATAGTGCTTTTTGTAAGTTGTAGAGATGAAAAAAATTAGTTTATGAAACACTAAATTTATTTATTTTAATAAGCAATCTAAATAAGTTTATAAACTATCAAATACAGACGTAATTGACAAAATCAATGTTTATAACTTCTTTTTTTAAACATAATAAAATTTTAATAAACTAGAGAAAAATGAGTAGCCAAAAACATATTTAATTTACATAAACTTTTTTTAATTTAATATAACAATAAATATTTGAATAAGTTGATAGTCTTTTAAACAACACATACACACACGCACACTCATATACATATATATGTATATATATATATATATATATATATATATATATATACACTATGTTATTAAAAATGATAAGCTATGTCAAAGATTGACGACGATATTATTTTTAAAGTTCAATTTTCCTTTATTAAATTTCCCTTGTATGCTTAGCAAAATCGTTCTTTAAAAACGAACAACTTGACAACAAATCACTTGGTAGTGCTTTTCATAAGAGCAGTTTAGTGTAAGGAAACTCGGTCTGATGTACTTATTTTATAAAAATATCTGTCGATAAAATTCTTAAGTCTGTACTAAGATAAATTACACCTGATAAAATGACATAAGCGAAACACAACTGTGACTAATAAAAATGAAATTCGTCAATCTAGAGAACAAATTTACATGTAATATGTACGAGTATATAGATATATAACTAAGTGTATGTGTTTTTGAAATAGATAAACAGAGAGATTAATATTCATAGACGAATGTGGAATAATTACGTTTTTAAATTACCCATCGAATAAATTATAAAAATAGACTGGTGTCGATAAACTTTTGAAAAATTACACATTAGCTGAAAATCATTAAATAAATGAATAAATCATGTTTTTAGAAACTCGACGACATAGATTTGTGTTTTGTATATATTGATTTGTTACAGGATGTAATTAATTTACGTCGATTGTCGATAATACAGATATACTATACACACACACACACACACACACACACATATATATATATATATATATATATGTATGTATATATATATATATATGTATGTATGTATAAGTGTAAAAGTGTATAAAATATATTTTTATAAATGTTTTACCTCATTTATGTTTCAGAAAAATACCGACTTGCTTCCTAGTAAACAGTTTTTCACTACCGACTAATTGTAAAAAAATTACATACAATTCTGAGAAATGATATATGTGCTTTATACGAAATTTATTTTTAATTGGTTTATTTGAATATATGACGTCATTTTATGACATAAAATTTTAATTATATTTAAATTCCTATACTTTTTTAAAATTACTTTAGCAGTACTTTTTCGACTTAAATAAATAATTTATTATTTTTTTAATAACGTGCCATGATTATTAAAATCGAATCAATTAATTTCCAGTGTAATTTTTTTCTATCAGTGACTTAACTGAAAAATATTTGAATATTTTTTTAATTAAATTTAACACATGTTATTTATTTAACTAGTTATTTGACAGATGAAATAGTATTTAAAACCGTAACATTCTTTTCACTTTTATTAATTTTTAAATGATTGTTTCGTTTAGGTATTTAAAAAAGCATTCATTATATTTTTTATGTTCGCCTTTTTCATTTTATAACACTGTAAAGATCAGAAAACTCATTAAGTTATAGTTAGATTCTTTTTTAATGAAAGATGACGTACACCGCAGGCCTGGTTTAAATTCATGACACATTGATGATTAAATACAGTGTTAGCTACTTTGCTTTACTGCTTCTAATATACATATAAATATTAAGTGTTTAAAAATATTTTCAAAGTGAATTTTTAAATAATTTTTTACAAAATTATAGAGAATATACATTTGTTATTTGTTGATTAAGTCAAATATATTATTTACAGTTTTTAAATTATTTGGTATATGTAATTTATATATTATTCGGTTTACGATTGGTTTTCAGTCTTAAAAACTGTTAAATATAAATTAACACATTTGCAAACAAGACGGCTGTAGCCGTCTTATGCTTTAAATGCAAGAACAAAACGATTGCAGCCGCTCTGGTTATACTGGTGGAGAGTATTAACCTAATTAGTCTAAAAGAACGAAGAACACCAGGATAACACATCAGCATAATTGCAGTTATAAAAAGATACAATTATTATTCGTCTATAAAAAACAATCATTTTTATTCCTTAACTGCTTCAAAGATTAATTAAGTTTGTACTTTTTCATCAAAGAAGATCCATTTGTTTTCTTATACAAAATTAACAACTGATTTTAATTAAATGTATATTTTAGTCTTTTCTATTGAGGAAGAAAACATTTCTTGCTTAGAATGTACATATGAATATAGCGAAGATAATAATTATATATTTTTAAATCAGAATAATAATAATGAATTTTAAGAATTCTTTTTAATCATCTAAATTATCATTAAAATCAGTAAAGACTCATCTCAAGATATCTTCTTAAAAGCCTAGCGTTAAATCGAACTGCGTTAAACTCTTTGTAATCTTTCTATAAAATATCATGTATTACATGAAATATATATGTGTGTGTGTGTATATATATATTACATGAAATATATACATATATATATATATATATATATATACACATATATATGTGTGTGTGTTTTGTAATACGTATTCAACATTATTTAAACAGTACTAAACATTTAATCTATTTTTAATTACATGTGCGTTTTCTTTCAAAATTTGCTTAATTAATTTAAGCATGGATGTTGTTTTCAAAAAAAAATCCAAATATTATTCGTTTTCAGACTTCAGTAGATTCAAAGGCTTGGAAGTAATGGAATCCTAAATCGAAACAGAGTTATTTGTGGTAGCGTTAAACGAGAATTGCCTATAAGAAAAATACACCTCCGTTGTAATTTATATAAAAAAATGTTGACAAAGTTTTAATGATCATCAATTCATATCCGGAAATCACTGAGATGAAAATTTTGCTAATAAAACACACCTGTAGTCACATGTATTCTTGTCAAGTACTTAACTACTTTTCACTTTAAGAAAATCTTAAAAAATACAATTACTTGATATCAACAAAAAGTGATTAATAAAATTTATATTTTATACACAAGTATTAAAAGCAGTATTTACGATAGAAAAAATTGTTTTTTTTAAAAAAAAAACTTATAGTATATCTATTCTCATGAGTATTTATTTATTTCTTACAATTGAAACGTTTTTTCAAATTCTCAGATGAATTCTTAGATGAATAAGTTATTATTAATATACATTTGTAAATGATAGAAAAATATACATTATAGAGAAATAGCAGTTTATTTATTGAAGTACAACTATATTAATTAATTTTTCTTCTTCAGATAGTTGTTGAACTTTGAAGTTTGAATTATGAACAGATGGATAATTCGGTAGCAAACCGCTACTATGAAAACTTATTTTCAAACATAGTTGCCATATAATTATTAAGCTCAATAATATTACAGAACTGAAACTGTTCACAAGAGAAATACTTGTTTTTCATACTATTTTTTCTCTATATAAGAAAATAATAGATGCAAATACAGAGTTTTAATTTAACAATGATGTTGTTAATTGTAGTTAGCTTTAAATTTATAAAACGTGTTGTAAAGTGGATATATATATATCTACTCTTATTATATATATATATATATATATATATATATATATATATATATATATATATATATATATATATATATATATATATATATATATATATATATATATATTATATATCTAATCTTAAAGGCAGCATCAATTATAAAAATATTTATTCTTTTTTTAAAAAAAACGTAAATGCATTTCATTCCGCCTTAGTTCATTATCTACTTTTCAAATGAATCTTTGAAACAAAGCAGAATAAGTTAAATTAAAATATTCATAGTACAGAGAAACTCGTTTTAAAGTAAATGTAATATTGGCATATTATAAAATTATTTTTTCTCAAAACTTCTTTATATATATATATAATTTATAAAACGCTTATAATGTTTTTGTACGTAGCAATTTTAAAAATATGTATATGATTCAACATATATTAGTAGTTTCAGTATATATTAGTAAACATATATATAGTAAAAATTAATTCTGCGCCTTTAAACTGAATCAATTACAGCTCTGTTTTAAATTACAGTATTTTTTCGTCGTTTTAGGATTTTTAAGTAACAAATTTAATGTTTAAAAATGCTATATATCTAAGCGAAGCAGTTGGAAATATCGCATAAAACAGTAATGAAAGAAATGGCATACGAAAAGAAGCGTATTAAAAATTACATACTTTTCACAAATTCCAGTTGAAAAAAAAATGATACCGAAGGCACAAGAATGATTTGAACAGCTTTTGGCGAAGGTGTTGTAACGCATAATACATAATAAAATGCGAAAACAGTGAAATAGGTCCGAAAATGCATTAACGACTTCATCGACTTACAGTTGCCATTTTTTTTCGACAAGGAATTTTTCAATTAACTGTCAGATGGAGCAAAGTTATATGATA
Organism: Acanthacorydalis orientalis; assembly: GCA_034766995.1. NCBI lineage: Eukaryota > Metazoa > Arthropoda > Insecta > Megaloptera > Corydalidae > Acanthacorydalis > Acanthacorydalis orientalis. The sequence continues at coordinate 42,015,980 of CM068318.1, read as the reverse complement.
CAATGAAGGATATTTTAAGGAGTGAAATGTATTCTATTTTTCCTTAAACATTAATTTTTTTATAAAAAAGTTATCGAATTAGTTTGTGCACCAAATATACATTAAAATATACGAAAAACATAAGTTTCTAAACATTCATAACTAAAATAATTTAAGGTAAAATAGTACATGAATGATTTGATAAAAAATCCTGAAACCACTTTATTGCAGATGGACAGAAAAATTTTGTAGATGATCCTTGAAAATATTTCATCATCTAGTGTTTATTCTACTTACTTTTTAAAAAAATGTATTAAATATTATTAAGATACAACGTCTGATATATGTGTACTAGAAGAAAAGTTTTGTGAGTGAAGAATTATTTTATATATTATTTCAATAAAGATATTAGCAAATGGTATTTAGTTTACTTCTTTTTAATTTTTAAAAAAGAAGTAAAACGTCAATATTTATCATTTTTTCTTAAAAAGCAAAATTAATTTTTATACGGGCGAATTAAAAAATGAACATGGTTTCAAATTTTAAATATGTTGATTAGAATCTTAATTATTTCAAATCTATTACCAAGAAAATAAAATAAGGCTCTTTAAATCAGTCGAATTTTCAAACAGAAATTTGTAAAAACAAAATATTATTTCAAAAAATCTATAACTAAAAACTAATTTTCAATTACATAAACTTAAATATAGATTTAATTAAGCAAATTAAAATGTAGGTGTTAAAAATCATGACAATATAAAAATTCTTTAAAAAAATGTTTCGTGATGAAAAATGATTTCAATACAGTGTTTTACAGAATTAAAACTTTCAACAAAATTCAACAGAAAAATTGAATCAAATCAAAGAGAAATAATTATGTTTCCATTATGAAATTGTTTTTGTTTCAACGAGTTTTCCTTTTTAATAATTGCTCATTTTTTAACTTCCCTTTAATGGCATCATAGTCATACAATCTCTAGAGGCTTTTGACTGTATTTTGACTATATTGTCAATATAGAATTTGAATGTACGCAGACACACACACACACATATATATATATATATATATATATCAGTAAATCCCATAAAAAAAAAAATATATATATATATATATATATATATATATATATATATATGGATGTTTTTTTATAAACAGTCAATCAGAAAAAATCCTACTCAAACACAGGGAATTAAAAAACATTCACATACATACACAAACAAAAAAATAAAATATAAAAACGAATATTTATTATAATCTGACAAGAGAAATGTAAACAGATATTAACAAACATCGAAAAATAACGACGTTATAAAGCCAGGAATATTTCACCGTTTTGATTAAAATGTCATTACTTTGATGGGATCCGAACCAGTGACCATACTGTAAAATGAATGAGCAGAGATACGTGACACTAAAATGTATGTATATACTTTTTTCTATACGTGGTATACAAATTTATACAAGCGCGAGGATGATTTTTTTTAAAACATGACCTGTATTATAATATATCAATACATACATACATATATATATATATATATGTATGTATGTATATGTACATTGTCTTCATTTGTATTTAAAAAAAATAATGTCATGTTAATTCAGCTTGTCTGCAAAAATGAAAAACAGTGACCGTAAGCCAGTAGAACAATTCGACCGTGGCATAAATTCATGTGCTCTTTTTCAAACCAACCAAAAATACAATCTCGAAATTGAAAACTCACATATGACACACACTCGTCAGATATTGAGTTGTTGATAATCGATTATTAATTTATGACTTTTTCACTTCTGTTTTATCGTACTGTTATATTACATGGACCGTAATCAATATGTTGGAAAACAATTCCATGTTTCATATTACTGCCGATACCAGTTATAAAAATAAATATGTTACGACGTTGTGACATATTTATCGTTACATACATACATATGTATGTAGAAGAATATGTGTACAGATATATATATATATATATATATATATATATATATATATATATATATATATATATATTAATTTTGTATAAATGCATAAAACATCTACACAGTTTCATAATATCTTTGTAAATAGACTTTGTCGTTTATTTAATTATTTGTCATTCTGTCTGTCGGTTAATGTAAATATTAAATCATTTATACATGTAGGTATTAAAAAACGATCATATCTGCATACTTTATATGAGTACAAAAACGGAAAAATATACACAATAAAGACAAATACACTTATGTTTCATATTTTCCATGCCACAATACTGGAAATAAACGTAGATATCTAATTCTAAAAAATTAATAATTTTTTAATAAGTGAATTGAAATAATGGCTTCGAACATAGGTAAAAAATATTGTACTTATTAAATTATGATGAAATACACATCTATTTTTTACTAACAAACAGTTACTTGCCAATATGTATTTCAAAGTATATATTTTTTACATTCTTTACTATATATTTTTTAATAAAAATAATAAAAAAGTTTTTGAAAAACTTGTTTCTGATAATAATAATTAGTTTTATGAATTTTTTTAATATGATTAAAATTTTGAACACTACGGCGTGGATAAAATCGGTAATTAATACTAACGAATGTCATGGCGAATATTGATTTCCATAAGCAGAAAAATGAATAAAATATTGTCACATTTGTTTCTTTAAGGTTAGAAACGAATGAAATATCATAACTAGAAATATAATTACTACTATTTTTTTTATTTCTTTTAAATTTGTATTTAATACACAACGAAAGCATAAGTTGAGCAACTATTAATTGCAAGAATAGAACATGTGGTTGTGAATGTGATGGACTTACACAGTATAGTTAACACTATCCGTGCCAAACCGTTTTTGAATAAATGTTATTACCACGCCACGTATACCAAGAACGGTACACTGTATAGAGTTGGATAAATGTGAAAAAATTATATATTTCTAATTTTTTGTGACCTGAAAATTTATTTATGAGTAGAGTAAATGTTGAAACTATAAAATGCACTATATATCAAACAAATAATTTTATTGATATTCATACCAGCAATTGTTTTCTTGACCTTATCTATCAATAACAACAATATGTTTTGTCCTGGAAATGAGGTTCACCTATTATTTTAATTTTTTGTTTGATTTAGCTAAGTTCCGTTAATGACTGAAAATAATACTTTGTTCAAACACATCTACCCACACATCCTTAGAAAATTAACATATAAATTATGTCAGATGTAGCACACAACACATTGCCTCTTCATTAACTGGTTATTCATTAATTATTTACATATTCGATATTTAAAAATACAAATTTTAATTAATAAAAACCTATTTCAAAGGAAGATAATTCAATAAATTAAGAAGCCTTCTCTAATTGAATCAATAGGTTTTCTATTAACGCATTTGTATTCAAAATAACAAGAAGTATTTTGCAACTATTATGTGTAAAAAGTAATTCGGTGCTTTTAAATTAAATCAAACATAACTGTTTTTAATTAAAATATTTTCTCATTGTTGTAGGATTTTGAAGTACGGACCTCAACATTTAAAAACACTTTATCTTATCCAAATAGTTGACATAATCTTACAAGCAGTAATGAAAACGATCGCGTCCGAAAACATTACATTAGGCAATGCATAATTTTTGCATTTCATTTGAAAAAATGCTTCCCAAGCTACATGAATGATTTGCTCAGCTTTGGAGGAAGATGTTATGATGCGTAAAAGATGCAAAAAATGCTGAAACAGTGGAAGAGGTCCGAAAATGCATTGACGAATTCATCGACCCAAAGCCAGCCTCTTTTTTTCTACAAGGAATTCGTCAGTTACCTCACAGATGGACCAAAGTTATATGAAATAACAGAGGATATTTTGAGGATTGAAATATATTTCATTTTTCCGTAAACATTCATTTCTATAACAAAGGCAACCGAGTTTGTGGACAAAATATATAAATAGTAATATATATTTATAAAATTGTAACAAAATATATTTTAATTATTTATTAATTTAAATAATTTCAAACCCTTAAAAATAATGAACAGTGATTAGAATTTTAAGTCATTTAAAAAAAACGTAGATGAAAAAGTAGAACTTGAATATTTAGTATATAAAGCTTGCTAATCAAATTATTCATTTGTAAAAATCGTTACATTTCTAGTTAAATTATTAAAATAATTTCATAACTAAACTTATATAGTTAAGTTAATAGTATATCATACAATAGTTCTAAAAATATTGCCATGCATTATATACCTGATATGCGTTAAAATAACAATAGACTGCATGCATTATATTCTTGTAATTTACAAGCTTCTATTCCGTATATATACATATATATATATAATATATATATATATATATATATATATATATATATATATATATAATATATATATATATATATATATATATATATCAATATATATATATATATATATATATATATATATTTGTATGACTGAACGTTTGCATGTTATTGTACATTTATGACAATAGGTGTATTAAAAAACGTACTCACATAAAAAAATCGTTTTTCAATTAGTCAGAAAAATTAATGAATTGAATCCCGAAAATTGTTTTAAAACAATCCAATATACAATAAAAATAAATAAGCACAATACAGTTCCAAAGAGTAACCATTTCTGTTTTCCTGAATGTTTTCCGAATGAAACAAGATTGATTCTGGTCAAAGTATAGGCAATTGAAAAAGAATTATAACAAAGATAACGGATTGCGCCTGTCGAATACGTAGAAATCAATAAACAATCATTGCGATAACGGATAGATGTAATACATATACGTGGACCGTGATACAACGAGAGTTTAATTCGATTCGCTGAAAAAGATTATGAGAAAATAATCGAAATATAACATTTCCGTTTTATGACGAGAATACAAAACGGGAGAATCGGATCATATTTATTTCGTTTAGAATAATTATATTATTTTTGTAAATTAAATTGTGTTCTCTATAATATCATACCATAATAAAATTTAAAATACCTTACTGATTCAGTATTTAAAATTTCAGATATTTGCAACAATTTGATAGTTTAAATTTGAAAAATAAGTATTGTAAAGGTAACATTGTTCATTTAAATGTAATGAAAAAGCACATCTTACATTTCTTGAAATTTAAAAATTGAAGAAACCTAAAAGACGATATTCTGACATCACTCACTTTTTACAATAATAATGAAAATACACCTGCTTAATTAAATCTAAGGAACGATGATAACAGTTTTTCTGGGAATAAAAACTCTAGCCTGCTGTATGTATATCCTCTGATTTAATAATTTATTGAAGGCAGATATAGAAGAAGAGAATGGTTAGTTACAATTCTAATTCGCAAACTGTAGTAAAATTCATTTTCAAAAACGAAATTTTATTCTCTCACGAAGCACATCTTCTGATCAAAGTTATTAAATAATTGATTATCGATCATTTTGAATATCGCTTATATATATATATATATATATATATATATTTCGGCACCGCTTTCGAAATGCATATAAGCAATAATCAAAATGATCAATAATTAATTATTGAACGATTTTGATTACAAAAAAATGTCTGATTTGTGGGAGAGTCAAAATATATCTAGGAGAGGTTTAAATCTAAAACGTACGTTTGACATCAATTCTAGGTTCAATATTTAAATTATGTAAAGACGTTTAGCTGCTTTTTTTTGGATTTTTTAATTAAGTCAGTTAAATGGTATTCTCGAAGTCAAAAATAATTAGTTGATCGTACTGAGATTTTTTTTTAATATGTTGATGTTATAAAATACACAGAATAATCTCTCTCTCTCTCTCTCTATACATATATATATATATATATATATATATATATATATATATATATATATTAAACCGTTTTTCAAAATGATTTTTCTATTGAACGAACTTTATTTTGTTATATTTTTTTAAGGTCAATCAATTTACCTTAATGATGATTTATTTTCATAAGATATTTATTATATCTGGTATTTATATGAAGTTAGTCATTTTTTTCTATGGAAATTTCTAATATAAATATGGTCATTCTTATCTATGCAACGTTTTGATTTGTGATTATTAATGTTAAAAGTTATGATATCAGATATATATATATATATATATATATATATATATATATATATATATATATATTAAAATCTGCATTTAACGTTTTAAAATGAATTTATTAAGAATAATTTCTTTGATAAGTACTAAATAATTCATAACAATGTTATAATATAATTTGGCTCTGTGGTACTTTCACAAATATTTTTTTGGTACACAAAACATATAACAAAAAATACAATTAAAACTTTTATTAATTTTTAATTATTTATTATTAATAATTTTTCTATTTTAATGGGGACTCAATTACCCTCAAAGCGTATAATAAAGAAAAGTTTCGTAAAATCAATTTTTCTTTGTGCCTTAAAGCTTGAAATGAGAATAAAAAAACAATAATAAACAAAAGTTAATTGTTAAGAATTTCTATCATATAATAATAGGTTGTGAGATAAATGAAATCTATAACAATATGTTCATTCCGAGTTAAAACAACATTATAAAAGTTTTAAATACATCCAAACACTGCAAAGTTCCATGTTATATATATATATATATATATATATATATATATATATATATATATATATACGAGTATATAGTTTGTGTTTTCAATCTAAGTTTATTTGTTATGAAAAACGTTTACAAACATTACATTTTCTAGAAATTTTCACATTTCTAAAAAAAACATTTGTTGTCTATGTATACTCGCAACACTTAGTATTCATTACTTTACCCGTCCTTCATTTCTCAATTTTCAACTATCATCCATACCAATTACAATATATACATAAATATATATATATATATATATATATATATATATACAGAGAGAGGGAGAGAGAGAAAGAGATGTGTTCGTGGTATAAGTATATGCATGTGTATATATATATATATATATATATATATATATATATATATATATATGTATATATATATATATATATATAAATGGAAGAAAATTTTCCAAGTTAAAAAAACTAATTAATTTCATTCTAATAGATATTAAAAGTATTTTAATTCAATTTTAATACTTATTATATTTAAATGTTTAGGTCAGTAATGTCTCTATGTATATATTCGTGTAAATATGTAGAATATTTGCACAAAAATATCATAAAACCAGAAATATATCTATACAAACATTTTAAGTACACTATAATTTAAAGTTTGTAAAGTTTATAAATAAAATTCATTTTTCCAAAGGTTGTTAAATAACAAATTTGTATATATTTGTATTAAGATCTTTAAAAGATACGCACGTGTACTAAAATTTATATATATATATATATATATATATATATATAATAATTCAATCATAAATATTAGCAAGCAACATAATAAATATATTCCTTTAATAATAGTTTTACTTTCATATGCAAAAATCCATAATTGAATACCGGTTTTGCGATTAATGTTACCATACACACACTATATGTATATATATATATATATTTGTTTTTATTTAGATATAAATAGATACAATGGAATTTATGAATACTTCAACATGAAAGTGAAAATATTGCGGAATCTTTTTTCATATTATACATATCATAAATAGCAATGTTATACATGTCAGAATGTAAGACGTGTTCCGAACGAACTGTCGAGTTCATAAGTTTATATAGACTAGATTAGCAAAGTATGAACTCCGATCCTTTTGTATACAAGTCAATCAATCTGTCCAAATACTTATTAAACGAATAAGATTATTACTACCGCTTTGTTTCTTTTATGTTGTATTTATTGTCTATTTCTATATCATGCTCCTTACACACATACGTATATGTATATATATATATATATATATATATATATATATATATATATATATATATATATATAGATAGATAGATATATATACACATATAGCGTGTGAACATGTAAGATATCACAATTAAAGTTCATGGTTAATTGATTTTTATATTCACCTTTTTCAATTATTTTTATTTGTTCTTTCAGAATGATGTCGAAGATTATACATCCTGCTTTATCAGAAACAATCGCACTGTAATGAGAGGTGATATCTTTTTTAAGCTTGGATTTTAATTCTTACCGCACCTATTGATAATTTGACATGCTCGTCATTCGATTTGTAACGTAGATGATTGTATCACATTTCAAGAGAAATACAATTAAGGTACAGAAAAATACGGACCTTAGATTAGTTTTACATCAGTTTTGTTTTAAAATAAAGATAATATATATGTATATATATATATATATATATATATAATATATATTTATAAATAATACAATTATGCATGAAATTTCTTATTAATTGAATTCAATTTAAAAAAAAATAGTTTAATATTGAAATATGATTAAACTTAAATTAATGAACATAAGTAATTTAGAATTATATAAAAATAAATCGAATAAATTGAACGTAGAGATTTAATATTTTTCTTGATGAATTAAAAGCACATCTTTTATATGATTATATAAAAGATTGAAAATTATGAACAAAATAGATTTCTAGAATGTTTTACAAATAATGAATTGGTTCATATTTCATCTCTTCAATGGATATAATATATAATAACACTGGCATAAAACAAATCTAGATTAGAAATGTGCCTGTACACTAACATTCCTAGATGATGGAAGCGGTCTTAAAGTGTAATGCATCGCCATCGTTACAAATCATATGATTATCATAATTAAATTAAGAATTAATGTGGTAGAAATAAAAATTCAAATTAAAAAAAAATGAAAGTTATTATTTTCTAGACCTGATGGCGATAAAAATTCGAATAAATTATAATCGAAAATGATAAATAATCATTAATTAAATATTTCTGATCAGAATTTTTTTCTCTTTGTAGTGTGAGAGAAAAATATTTATAATCTGATTGAGTATTCTTTAAAATTGTACAAGCACCAAAACTTACATAACTCTACGGTAATCTAAAAAATATTGGAAATTATAAATATTTATAAAAAACAAACATTTCAAAGTCTAAGGTAAAAAAATTTGAATTTTATTAAATAATATTTTATCAAACAAACGTGTATAAAAACATTCGTTTATTTCAATGGAAGAGTTTTATTATTTAACTCTTATTCTTAAAAAAATGTTTCATTTCTTAAAGTGTTTTACTAATTTTTTACTAATGACGAGTCAATTTTAAACCCCGTATTATACTTGCGAAATTAATATTACAATTAAACGAAATACTATTTTATATATTTTTATTCATCTGCCTCTAAATATTTTTCGTAAATGATTTTTGATAGAATGATCACAAATCTATCTTCAACTAAATATTATTCAACACTACCAGTTCATAATTGATAATTTTATTAATCAGTAATTTGTTTCTTTTCTTTAAATGTAATCAAATTAAAAAAAAAACACGAACTATTCTTAAAATTAATATAAAAATATTTCAATATAATTTATATAAATAAAAAAAAAGATGTTCGAAGTATTAAATTATTATCAAATACAATATGCAACATTGAATTTAAAAATATAATTTTAATTAAAGCATCTGATAATTCGAGAATTATTCTTTAATAACATCTTGGCCAAGATATGTACGACTACACGCACAAGGGACAAACACATTTCTAATTGTATATATATATATATATATATATATATATATATATATATGTATATATATATATATATATATATATATATATATTTGTATGTTTGTGTGTGTGTGTATTACATTATATAAATTAGATAAAAACAGTAATCACCAAAACAATTACGAAAACGCATATTAAAACTAATCTTGAACGTTAAATTGAGATTGTGTTCGTTTACCAGCCATTATACACTAATATATTGTACAACCAACAAGTTTAATGTCTAATAAGGGATTATTAGATCCCCGTAGGGCAGTGATTAAGACACCAGTCGAGCTACTTGAAAATCTATCGTTTCATTACACTACTGTCTGTATGTCGTTATCACAGTTACGTGTCGAAATGAACGCACGGAAAAATTGTATCGTTTTTATGTAATAGACGACGTTTGTATAATCATGTTAATCAACTATATTTTTTAATATTTAATTATATATATATATATAGTGTCTAATTTGGCAGAATTATGTAATCAGAAAAGACCCAAAACTTAACAATAACTTAATTATTTAGTAAAAAATTTGAATTTAAAATATTGTTTGATTTCACTCAGAATAGAAACAACCCAGTTTCTCTAATATATATTTCTAAATTCTACTAACTTCAAAGATTGTGTTATATTTTATGACGGTTGAAAAATTAAAAGTTTAATTATTAAAAAAACAACAAAATTTAATTTTCAAGTTGCTTCCAGCTATAAGTCAAAACCGATGTAAGAAAGTTCTTCAAAATAATAATAATAATGCATATACACTTACTTAAGACAAGAATCAAAGGATACAAACGGAAACAAAAAATATCGGTAACAAAATAACTACACAAAATATAAACAGTTTTACAGAAAAATATTTGAATAAGAAATACTAATAATGAATATAAATTAAATTTTCTATACAATCAATTAAAAAAATATTCTTGTGTCTTTAATGCAATGAATAAAAAAAATATTATTGTAATTGAAAAAAAAATTTTAAGCAGATATTTCATAATTGAATTATTTTTTGTGGTCTAACATTTAGAATAAAAAATAGAGCACGCTATTTTTTACATTTCAAGTCACTTAAAACATTTCCAGTTAGTCATTAATCCAAAGAGATAAGTAGTTAATTCCCTGTTTACAACTACTGTCATATGGTGAATTAAATTATATTCTTATATTTTAACACTTATGTCAGTAAAAATAAAATATTCAGATATTTTTTGAAAAAAATAGATTGACATAATATTAATAATTATATCGTTTATATTTCTGACTAAAATTTGAATAAAAAAGTAGTAAATTCTTTCCTAGAATAATTGAAATGTCCGGCTCAAAAATGATTTGAAGTAAAATAAAACAGGAGATTTGAAATTTAATTGTAAATACATTTTCAAAATCGAGTTTTATGAAATAAAACATTAATGACAGTGAAAAAATGTATAGTATAATTGGTTTTTATGAAATTTAAATATTTGAGATTTCGCTATAAAAATTAAATGAATTGGAGTAAAAATATCTATTATTTTTTCTTATGGAAAATTAACTAAAATATAGCTATAAAATATTTCTCTCTACTAGTTACCATCAAATCGAATGATGCGTTAAAATAGAAAATATTAAAAACAGTACATAGTAGTCATGTTTTCCATACAGATTTTTATAGAAATAAAATATTTTTTTACTTTAAAGAAATAAATATTATAAATAAATGACAGCAATGATTGTTGAAATTAACTATTTCTAAAAATGAATATTAAATAATTTTATCTATCACTCATTAATAGATCAATATCTTGATAATTTATGGCACTAGGTAAAGAAAAGAAAACAAACACTGACCAGGTTTGTTTTGGATAGTAGTTTTTAATGTATTATTAAAACATAAAAAGAGAATATTGAATTTATAATTAACTATAATTTATTTCCGTTTTATTTTATTTCAATAAATACAGTAGAACTAATAAAATATAAAAAGTCAGCCAATTAAATAGCTCCTAAATCATTGTAAATATAAAAAGTGTGAATAAATTTACATTTTTTACTATAAAAATATTCAGAATTGCTAAAATCGTACTTATTTATAAAATTCGTTGGAAATATAACAAATCATTAAGTTTGTTCGAATATTTTTAACATAATGGTTATTATTAAATATAACAAATATAGAAAAGCAGTAAAAATCGAAAATTAAGAAAATATTGACCGAACATAAAAAATAGCAAAGTAATTTTATAATCTTTTCAGAAGGAAAAATTGAGTTCAATTAATAAATTTAATGATTTGATTTGAAAAGTATTTAAGTTTGATCTTGTATCGATTTTCTTTTTTCAAAAAGGTAAAAAGTTAATAAAATATTCGAATTAAATACTCTAGAGGCAGTGAATAAATAATTACTTTCAAGTCATTATTTAATTTTAATTAATATTACATGATTTCTTTCCAAGAATTGAATTTCAATCGAGTTATAAATTATTTATAAATAATTTGAAGAAGCTGTAAGTATTTTGATTACCTTTTAAAGATACTTAAAAGAAATCCATCTTTATAAAAATTAAAATTTTTAGAAATAAAAATCTTATACTCATTCAATCATGAACTTTACTAAAAATTAATAAATTTATTTCTGCTTGTTATTTATTTAATGTTATATATATATATATATATATATATATATATATATATATATATATATATATATATATACCCTCAATACCTTTTGAAATACATCTCTGTATTGAAATATTTATACAAAAATTAATTGGTACATTATTTTATATAATTCGTTAAAGTATCTTATTATAAAATGAAATAAATTATTACATAATTAAAGTTCATGGTCTATACAATTTAGTTGTCCAAAAATTATCATTGATTTATGCATAACATTTTACTAAGATAAAATGTGTCTTTTAGGATTAAGGATAACAAATACTTTATAATCCAAAAATAAAAATTAGTATATTTTTCATAAATTTCTGCATAAATATTTATCAGTTTTATCTTTATAAAGTTCAAATGTGTTAATTTGACATACATTAAATGAATATATTTTATTAAGTGTATAAATAAACATTGGGCCAAAATTAATGACATGTATATACATATATACATATATATATATACGTATGTATGTATATGTAATTCATTTTCATTTACGACCGAATGAATTCAATAAAAGCTCAAAACTCGACGAAAATCTTCGTCGAAGAATAAAAAAAAGAAAAACCCCTAAAGTGGAACCGCCAAAAGTAATGCGTCATTATGCTTTTATTTCAAGTTGACGTTGTTGATGCAAATTGTGAAGTTTTCGCGGAAATGGTTTTTACATTTGAAAGGGTAATTGTGTGATTCAGGATATGTCAGTGCATTAAATAAAACGAATGAATACAGTGTTATATTTTTTATACGGTGTACATTCATTCAGTACTCGCACGCAGTGTCGAAAATTGAATATCCTTGTGATGAAAAAAATATTAGTATGAATACATATTTACCGAATTCAGTGTTCCGAATATAGGTGATATATACTTTGTTGGCTCCGAGTGGAGCACACGAATATTCACATAATTTTTTTTTAAAATAGGAATAAGATCACACGTATGGGACCACTTGAGAATTGACACTGAGATTGTAGCTTTTTTATTAACACATTTATTACAGATTTGATTTCTTTTGATAAAGAGTTGTACATTACGAGAATTCACTGGCTTTTTCTAATACTTTCTCACTGAAACATTTGAATGGAATACAAACTTGTATGCGCTTTTTTAGAAACTTAATTTTTAAGATTTTTCAAAAACCGGAAAATATTTTCATTTCAATAAATTTCCTCATCCAAATTAACTTTTATATCTTGAAAAAATTCAATACTTTACACTGTCCTAGTCACAATTTTAATTAGAAAAATATATAAAATCTTACATTGATCGATATAACATTCGAAGAAAAGTATTTCCTAACAAGAAATTTTCCTTCTAGGATTTGAAAATTTGTTAAATTTCTTTGCATGTCACTCACATCCATCAACTGAACTCCTTAAATATTTAGTATCGAACAGATTACCTTCAACGTTATTTTCATACTTTATTATAAATTATAATATTTTTATTTTTTTCTAAAAAATTAAATCACTTATTTTCTATGATCAAAACAGGTGAAGAATTATTTTAAATGTTTTACTTTTTTGTATTATAAAAAATACATTTTTCATAGAAGAAATCGATCACTTATTAAAACTAATTTATTATAATATCAAGAAAATGTAAAAAAATAGAATCTGACTCTTATGAATTTAACTAGTTTTTAATTATTAATTTTTTAAAAAAATAATCGAGTCGTTAATAAATGTCTCAATCATACACGACATGAAATTCAAAAGATATTCAGAATGGTAACCGTGAATATAGTTTAAATGCGTGTAAATTTGATAAAAGTGTTCAGTATCTCCGCACGGACTTCATCGAACAGTTATTTGAATATCCCGTTCGGTCGACGCACGATACGTTTCATCCAGAAAAGCTCACATCCATTATCGTCATCGCGCACTGAAAATATTCGGGATGAAATTTACAATTTCAACACACAATTATTTCTATATAAACATCTCAAAAATCCTCCAAACGAAATCCCAGATGATTCGTTCGACCGTTAACAATCGCACCGTTACATAATACGAAAGCTCGTGACGAAAGCTCGCGCAGATCACACACACACACAGATGTAATTTTAAATATATTTGTGTTTTTACACTGCACAATGTTATAGCAATTCAAAACATAAAGATTAATTTTTTGGGGGATTTTTTCAGACAAGATCCTCGACGTCCTAATGGACACTAAAAAACTTCACGTGCCGTTCATGGCAGATATAATTTCTGCAGTCGCTTTTCCAGCCGTCAACGGTCGCCGTTAAACGAAAACCAGTCGTCGTTGTAGCGCTCTCACGCAGTTCTGGACGTCAGCGCGTTCGCGTCGCCCGTTACGGCCGCGATATCGTCACAACGATGTCGACAATGTTGAGAGAGACAACGTCGATTCGAGGTGTGCCTAGCACACTTGATCGCGGACATCGCGAGACTGAAAGGCGACCGGTAACAGTGGCTCGGTCGGCCGGTGTCGAAGGCCGACTTGTACCGGAACGAACCGAATATAATGTTGTGCGTGCGGTGCTACAACTGCTAGCTGAAATATTGGACGTGTGGCGTGTTCGGATGGATGCTGCTGCAGCGGAGATATTGTGTCTCGGCGTCATCGTCTTGTATCGGTAATGGAAGATGTGGAAGACGGGTGTACGAGATTCGCGACAGTTCATAATTATTGTTTGCATTTTAAAGAAGCAACACGTATTCGATGATCGAATGTCGCGAAAGACGTACAAAAGAAAACTGGAAATTCGGTTAAAAGTTGCGAGTATCGAATTGGACTGAACCATTGATCATTTTGTTTCAACTCGAATAATTTAGTAACGAATTGTTAAAGTTATAAAAGTTATTAAAGTTGTTTCGTTTTTTTTTAAAAAAAAACAACTTTTTAAAAATATGGATCACTCTGAACTTTTTTTACTTTGTCCGACATAAAATCTGGTTTTATTGAAATGTAGTCTTTACTTAATTAACAAAAATAAAATATAAAAAAATTCTATGTAACAGATTACTGTATATTGTACAATACAAAAGAACAAATATGTTTTTTTATCACGTATTAATACTTATGATCGATTCATACAGATATCAATTCTTAGGAGACACCAAATTGTACTGTTATCACTTACGAATTAAAACTTAATGATCCATATATGTGATAGTTTTGGACAAAGAAAATAGTGGTAGTAGTAGAAGAAAGTAGTAGTAGTAGGACAAAGAAAACACGATCATTAAAAATAAAATTAATTTAAAAAATAGAGCCATCTCTTCCAGAATTATATTCTGAACATTATTTGAAACATTATTTGATTGACTCTGCATATCATCAATTATCTACACAAACAGTCATTTATATGGAGTCGATAATTCACAAAATCAAATTTTGCATATGAAGATCTATCTAATCATGTTCCATAAAACAAGAATTTATTTATAAATTAATTCTACACTCCGTAAACTACAAAAAAAAGTTCTGTTCTGGAAGCTTGAATCAATCATGATTAATTATTTTTGATGGTTTATGCGCATTTCAATGATAATGCATTCAACTTGAGAGCGTCAAAGAAATTTTATTTTTCTGTACTTTAATGCTCCAGAAATTAATATTATTAGAAGTGGATTCTGTTTACTATTAAACACTTTATTTCCTTTCTCTTTATCTAAATAACTTCTTTTACATTTTTAACATCTTTGTGGATCCTGCCTTTTAAACAGACAAATTGTTCCACTACTTTCAGGATTTAATTACCGAATCGTACCAAACTAAGTTTCTTATTTTACCTACTTCAAATCAATATTTCGGAATAATTCTTCATTTTTTTTTACGAAAAAACATACTGATTACTTAAAGCTGTTTGATTAAGAAGAATGAGAAGTATTAAAAGCATGCTTCATAATTTTATTATTTAGAAATCTTTTAAAAATAATCATTAGATTTTTTGTATATTTATTATTGACTTTTTTTAAAAAAAAAGATAATTTTCAATAATTTTATTCTTTAAACTCATTCCATAATAGTTTCTAGTACACTTTATATTTTATTATATATCACATTTTACTAAGTCAAAAATTAAAATTTCTTATGTAATAATTTATTTAAATTTATAAATATTTAATATACATTAAAATTTTAATTAAATATCAATCACATTTAAATAACCAACTGAATATTTATATATATATATATATATATATATATATATATATATATATACACACATACGCACATATATATATATATATATATATATATATATATATATATATATATATCCTATACATACTAACACATTATTTTTTGTAATTTAACTGCATAATTAATTTTAACATGTTTTGAAAATAAATTGATAAAGAACAAAAATAATCAAAAAAATCGTACATAAAGATTTATATATATATATATATATATATATATATATATATATATATATATATATATATATATATACATTTATATATATATATAAAAATGTATAAATCACAACCAAAGATTTTAACTGTTTTCCCAACTAGAAAAATATCATAAAACTATTCCATCTCAAGTCCACTTGAACAAATTATCAGTAAAGATAAATATCGAATATAGAACGGCCATTAATCGTACCAAACTTTCATAAATAAAACTACAAACGTAAATAAGTTTCTGACCCACTAAAAGTTTCATAAATAAATTTCTGGGGAGAATACGAACTCAACGATAAAAATGTACCAATTTCAGCGATTGACATGAATAGAGAAAATAAATAAAAATATTGTCACAAATAGTTAGACGCAGATTCCAGACAACTCGTGAAAATACTGAAGCATGTAATTTAATAAGTGTTCAATTGATCGTATAACCCAATGAAATTCTTTTTATTTAATAAAATATAAATACAATATCACTCAGACATTAAAATGTTTATTTGATTATAATAGATTGTTTTTGAAATAAAATCTTTATAACGAAATTATATTGAAAATTAAGTTTTTCATTCAGAAATTTATTTATAGTTCATGTCATTCACAGTTTATCTTTTTTGCAAAGACTTTATGTATATATATATATATATATATATAATACTTTTAAATTAATAAAAAATATTATCAAGATGAATAAATTATTTATAGTGACACACATTAAAGAAAGGCAATTAACAAATAATTATTAATTAATTCCATTTCAATTGATAAATGAACGTCTAAATATAAATAAATCATATATTTTCACATTTTTTCGTGTTATTTAAATATAAATTTTAAATTAATAAAAAATTTAGACCAATTAAGTAATTAATTTAACAGTTAATAAATATGAGCATGATTGAATTAATGAAATATTTGTTCATATTTTAATTGAATTATTTTATAAATTCATTGCACCTTTTATAACCGTTATGATGAATTTATTCTATATTTTCAATCAAATATACGAAATTATTTCTGTACCTATATGTTATTATCAATTTGTTATTCGTAACAATTATTATTTTTAAATATTTTTGGAAGTATTAATTAATTAAATGTACGGTATGTACTTTTTAAAATACAGAATATATTTTATTATTAAATAAATTTTGGTTTCAATATCGAAATTTACAGAAATGTGTAATAAATGTAATTAATTTTATATTATTTTAAAACTGTTTGTTTAATATACAGTATTAATTGTTCTTTTTAAAAAATTTCATACTTATATTTAAATGAAAAAAAAATAAAATAAATGTTTGTTGGTAGTAAAAAATATATTTATATTAAAGAAAATTATTTTAATTTTATGGATTTAAATATTAATTATTTAATTCTATATAATTGAATCGCTCATTTCTGAAACAAATTATCAATTTTTTAGCTTTATGGAAATCAAAAAGAACGTCTTATAGAACTACTCAGCCTTGGTGAATAGAATGTATTTTTTTATAATATGTATAGTTTGGATAATTTTTTAATGAAAAGAATCATTTTTTAAATAGGCAGCACCTTCAAAACACATTTCCAAGTAATAACTAAATTGTTACTGTACTTTAGAATAATGCTATTTATAATTTGATTAATAAAATTCTTTGAAACATTTTACATATAAAAGATTCGTGTACATATGTGAAAATCTGTTGGTTTTATTTACGTTCCATTCCTAGACTCTTGGTGATTATATCTTTGTAGAATTGTGTCTTATCACTATCCATCTAATAATGTCTTTATATTATCGATATTTGTCTTTAGATTATACTGGAAATCTGTGCCTATATGTTTTTTTTTACAAGTCTTATCAAAAATGAATAGACTATTAACGATATTGGTTCCTATTTAAATAAAACTATTATTTTTACCAGTACATAAAAAAATCACTTAATTGTGTTAACAACTATCAACATATTAGTTACAGTGTAAGCCATTAAATAGACAAAGTTCAGATATTTTTGAAAATAATTCCAAATTATTATCTTATATCTAGATAATTTCAGTTCGGAACATTTTATTAAAGTAAAAAAATCTTATGATAATAACTTTAGTAGGAAAGATCTAGTAAGATTATTACCCTTTCAAGATTATTAATTTTGTAATTTTTTAAAAAATTTCGTACAGTTGAGTGATATGTCCTATTCTCAATTGATAAACTTTTAAATAGTTTTCGAAAACTGAAGAAATGTGTATTTTATTCTATTTAAAAAATTATATAATTTGTGACAACTTGCCCAGCGTATAGATTAGTTGTCCCTTTTAAACAACTTTGACAATAATTATAATTTTTTTTGTAAATTTTAAAACTTCATTTGCGAATTTTTTATATACATATTTATCAAGGTAAAAGAACAGACTTTTCAGTTTAATTTTTAACTGATTTAATTATTCAAAATTGGTAATAAAGTTTAATTCCAAATTATTCAATTTATTTCGAAAATGAGTCACTCCTTCCATCATCATGCAATCTCTCAGATGTGCTAATATGGTACATGTAGATGAATTGTATCTAACTCATCTCTAATTGTGAATTAAGGGTGTATTGGTTTTTAGTTCACGTCCTACTCTACACAACTAATCATTTTTCTCATGGTCCACTGTTCGAAAAGACAATAAATTTAAAGCAGAAGTATTTAATTTTGTTTTTTTTTCCTATACGTTTTCAGGTAAGATCTGTTTTTTTAAAAAAAAATTGTGACAACCATTTTTGATAACGATCGATTCAAGTTTGATTTTAATTGATTGAAGAGCACTTAATTGATAGAAATATTTGATAACATTCATATGAGTTAATATTAATTATCTTTCGTATAATGTTTATACTAATGTTAGTAAAAATTTAGCGACAAAAATAATTGAAGTGTAAACTTTTATTACATTTTTGCACGAAGAAGTTAAATTCTAATACAAAAAAATGTAATTAAAATATTAATAATATTTTACAAAACTTTTAGTAAACTTTAGTCTTCACACAAACTTTTTAAGATGAGCTTTGAGACCTTCTCGGTATTTTACAGCATCGGTGAAGAAAAAAAGCATTATATATATGTATATATATATATATATATATGTATATATATATATATATATATATATATATATATATATATATATATATATATATATATATATATATATATATATATATATATGTTTCTGACTGACCCAAAATCATGTATTTTTTTCAATATTGACACGAAATATTACACACACTTTACTGATCGAATCTTCAATTTCATGTGAAAAGTTTCGAGTGTGCAACAGAGAAAACGTACACATGATGAAGAAAAAAAAACGTAAAACAGATTTCCAAATAATCTTTCAGGAAAATTTTTCTTACGACACTAAACTTACCGTTCGATATTTACGACCTTTAACCCCGTCAAGAAAAAGAAGTTCGTGTGTGTATGCGTGGATGTATGAAGGAGAGGAGTGGAGTGGAGTGAAAAAAAACACACACACAGACTTAGTTTCTTTTCATCCCTTACACATATACCATATTTACGTCACCCCACATCGATGCCACTTCAGAAAGTAGCAATTTTATGATTGAAAGGCAGGAATGGACAGTTCTCTTTCACACACCTTCTACATACACACATATACATCCGTTTTATAAACATGTATGTATCTATATACATTTTACGAATCTATGTGAGCATATATATGTGTATATATATATATATATGTATATATATATATATATATATATATATGACATACACATACTCGAAGTTAATAACATAACAAATTCGTCAGTCGATAGCTTCAAGGACGTACATCCTTTTTCTTCTGTCATTTCAGTGTTGCATTCGCTTAATTTGCCGCTTTCTCCCTTTCGAAGGGTGTGTACAATCACGAATGAACTGAAGGGTAGATATTTATAGTTTCACTGTTGTTATAATCGATTGACTCAGTGATTGATTGACGCCTACATTCAAGGCCTTCAATCACGACGTGTGTTAACTTAAGATTATACGAATATTACCGCGATATTTAATTTAATAGACACCTTTAGTACAATGCACGGTTGTGTTCACAATTTTTGTGTAGTAAAAATAATTATATTAATAGATTTACATGTATATATATATAGAATATTTAATACACTCATCGTTTGATAAATATTTTTTTTTAATATTTTTTGATTTACTTTATCAAACACAAAATACACGAATAAATTTTATAAAAATAAACCAATAAAACTCACTTCCGTTACAAATTATATTTATAAATATATTTTAATTTTTCTTAAATTGAAACTTTTCATTTTCATAATAAGTGCATTATTGTTTTTGTTATTTCTGACATTTTTGTACTATATATTAACATGGTTATTTTCATTAATATCATATCTTGAGGCTATAAACATCTATTCACTCAACAGTAAATTTTGAACTGATCAATATTACCTTAATGAATAATGCATTAATAAATATCATGTCAGTAAATTAACCATATCAATGTAAATTCCATGAATAAAACTAAATTGTTTCAATTATAGATCCTTACAGTTTCAAATAGATCTCGAAAATTGATCATTTGATAATTCAAATTTTTAGAATTTGTGAAAACTTTAAAGTTTCAAACTAGAGTTTTACATATTTATACATTTTGTTGTAAATTAGAGAAAAAAGATTAGAATTCTTTAAAGAGATTTTGTAACGTGTTTTATAAAGTTTTACATTTGTAGAAAAATAAAATATTGTATATATATATATATATATATATATATATATATATATATATATATATATATATATGTATATATATATATATATATATATGTATAGAGAGAGAGTAAGAGAGAAATTATTTACTAAACAATGAAATGTTACTTACTAACAAAAAACACTATTAAATAGAAAATAATCATTCAATAGAAAAATAATTATGAATATTAAAAGATACAAGAGAAACATATTTTTATTGTTAAAAAAACGAATAATTTTATACCAATTTATATTCAGAAATCACTTTTAGATCCATTCCACAAACTATATAAAAATGATTAAAAAAGATCAACAATTGATTAATCATTATTTTACGATTATTGATTGTACATATTTTAATGGTGAAGTCTTCATTCAGAGATCATCACAGCTATCGAAATATGTTTAAGAAATAACCAAAAACAATCAATAAGCAAATAGTAAATATTTTTGAACAAAAAACTTTTCATAAAACGAGAGAAAAAAATAATTTTTTTAATAAAATTTAGCTGAAGTAAAAAAAATATTGTTTAGTTAATTGTTCAAACAGAAAAAGAAAACATGATGCATTAATGTATTAAAATCTATTAAAATTTAACTACCGTTTTAATAAAAAACATATCTAAACTTCTAACAAATCGCACACATTTATATATATACATATATATATATATATACATACATCTATATATACATATATATATATATATATATATATATATATATATATATATATATATATATATATATATACATATGTACATATATATATATATAATACATTACTATGTTTAGTTTATCATTGACTATATGCATTTATTTAGTATTCACTACCAATATGAATACTAAAAATAATGGGAGAGGGCGTATATTACTTACTGTTCGATAACTGAAACATTTTTTTCATTAATTTTTATAAAAGCGTATAAATATATCTTAAAATTTAATATTTCAAAAGATTGCTTTTAATTTTTGATATAATAGTCATATAAATCATATTTTACTTTAAATTACATTATTGTCTCCAAATAAAAACAACATTATATAAACTACAATTAGTTTTATTTGTTTCCATATGGATCTATAATGTGCAAATAGCGTTTGAGAAATGTCTTTCAGTACAGTGCATATATCAGGTTGGTAGGATAATAATTGCGGTATTATATATGAATTTGTGGATCATAAACCGTAATTATTTTTCTACCCATCTAATATTTCATTTTATTACACAAGTACATATTTAAGTCTCTCTCTCTACATTTAAATGTGTATATATAAATATATATATATATATATATATATATATATATATATATATATATATATATATATATATACACTTTTGTTACAGTATAGAAAATATTTTATAACATATTAAAAACATAAACTATATTATCATAAATACATACCTTTATTACAATGCACTTGACAAAATAATCTATTTAGTAGATCGAGTTAGCGCATAGCCAAATATTTATGAGACGCATATATTCGGCACATGGTCAGCAACGACATATTGTAAATCAAATACGAATATAAAACCGATTAAACGCTCACTGTTTAAACACTCACTAATTTCATTGTATTTCTTTCATTTTGAAACACACGACAATGATTATTTTCGTTACTACGTCAATTCGTGCACACGTTTTGTTACAATAACAACGTCTAATCAGTGATCAAAGCACACTTTTCGTATCACTAATATAATTAATAGTGTATAATACATTACTCTGATCAAATTACATACGAAATTTATTTATTAAAGTATTTGATGCATTGTACAGAGCATGGCTTGCTTTGTTTTTTTTCACGAAAGAAAAGAATAGAAATAGGAATAATGTATATATATATATATATATATATATATATATATATATTGTGGTATACAATATACAAACGGATTGTCATAGCTGTCTAAGCAAATAAATATAATAGAACAAACAGATTGTTCTAGAACAATCCAGCTCGATATGAAAAGGTTGCTTAGATAATTATCGACATAATTTTAGACGAGGTAAATTTTAATTTTACACAATAATTGATCACGATAACCTATTAGAAGAATCGAAAATTCAATACAACTTATTAATTAGAATATTTGAAATATGTAATTTACTTCACTTTAGAAGAATTATACTCTTTTTTAGAATTTTTTCAGACTTCAAACTCTTTCATTTTTGTAATTATAATTGTATATTTTTACACCTATGAACTTGTTACTACATTATGTTAATATTTCTTCTTTTTGAAGAGCTATACTTCTGTTTATTACACTTAATGAATCCAAAAGGACAAAAATCAGTATGACACCTTTTTTCAAAATTAGTGCTATTTAATGTGTTTCAATAAGGATACCGTTTTAAATTTTAAAAAGTATGAGAATAAAAATAAAACAAGACCTTTATTCAAAAAATAAGACATTCATTTCATTCATAAATGAGATTTTCATTTATCTATGAAACTTTAATCTGAAATTAAATATTTTTATAATTTTTCTTTCATCAAAACTGCTTCAAACATTTTAAAGGAATTAGTAAAGAGTGAAATAAAATAATATTATAATAATGTACTTATACGTGTGATTCCATTCTGTATTACTCTGATGATGTTATTTCTCATGAAGTTATTATTTTTGAGTCTTTTTGAGGTAAATGCTTGGTAATATAGAGATTATTAACGAATTAGTTGATAATTCAAGAACTGAAACTGGTCATGATTGGTCAATACTTAATTCATTCGCCAGGATAATTAGTTTTCAATTCACAATGTTTCCATTGTGTAATTAATAACCTACAGACTTTCCATTTATGTTGTTATTATAAAATATCAAAACCTTTTAATTGCAACAAGTATTTGAATTATTTTGATATTGTGTATTAATTACAATCTTGAAATATTCACCTTGCCAAAGAAGAACAGTTAAAAATATTTAACATGTTCAGTTCTAATGTTTAGATCTAGTATGGTATTTTTCTTCTTATAGTGATTAGATTACACAAAATTATAATTAAAATAGCTTCTTTACGAAAGAAATCCTTATTTTAATCGTTTACTTTAATAAAAACTGAACAATATCTGCATGTAAATACTTATAAGGATAACAATTTTTTATTAATGTATTCTTTTTATTTCGTAGATTGTTTTATATTTTTAAATATAAATAAGACAAACATTTATTTTTTAAAGTTTTCGTCATTTTCTAAATGCCTTTTTGCATAAATGTATGATTTGGTTTTATATATATATATATATATATATATATATATATATATATATATATATGTACAGATATATTTTAAATATTTAATAAAGGTCCAACACACTAGAGTTCTTTTTAAATAAATAATACAAGTGAACAAGATAAAATTCTCAAAGCGAATCATAAACACTTTGTTGACAACCAAAAGGAGTAAAAATAAAATTACATTTTTATATCGCTCTCTTGTATGGGCAATATGCAAGCCAGAGGAAGATATTGTCGCGCCGGTATTATAAATTAAATCATAACAAACGTAATATTTTTTGAGTTATGTCGTTTATACACAGTATCCCATTTAAACTGTCACTGGAAAAGTGAATATGTATGTAAGTATATTATATATATATATATATATATTCATATATAATTTATTTTTGTTAATAAAGCAACCGTAAAACTTGTTGAACGGCTTCTTAGTCTCTTATGTAGGTTACAGTAGGAAAACAAATTGTGAATATATATATATATATATACGATCCGGAAGTCGAAAGATGTACAAGTACAAATGAATGAAAATAAACGAGTTAAAAGTTGAAACGCGTTATCATTGTGAAGATTATTGTACGACGTGCAATTATTTGTGGCTTCATGTGGAGTTGTATGCGACCTCATCAAATGACACTCGTTGAACAAGGTGACAATACTTCGAAGTTTGATTCCACTTGTAACTTCGTTTTTGTTAAAGCATTTGAATTTGATTTATAATATGACAGAAGCACTATGTGTAAGTTATTTTTAACAAGTGTAGGTACTTTTTTATACTCGTGTTGATGTTTATGTAAAGTTAGTACAATATGAATGAAAACTTATTGAATAATTCTTATTTTAATTGTACTTCTTGTATAGATATCAATATTGGTAATTGTTTGTTTATTTTTATTTTGATATTATTTTAAATTATATTACTGTTATAAACGTAGGTACTGTATAAGAATAGAAACGTTAATAATGTAATTTTTATAAGATATCTAATTAATAGAAACAAATAGGAGCGTTTTTTGTATGAATTCAAAACGACTGGTAAAGCAGCAAAAACTACAAATTGAACGATGCTTTCGGTGTGTGTACTGTTAAGGAACGTACAGTGTTGTGGTGGTTTCAAAAATTTCGTGCTGGGGACGAAAGCCTTAGGATGAAGAAGGACACCTGCGACCTTCTTCAGTTCATAACGATCAACTGAAGAGATTAGTTGAATCAGAACCACACACAACAATTTGAGAGCTTGCACAAAAGTTAGATGTTCGTCATCCTACAGTTCTGAACCACTTATATATATATATATATATATATATATATATATATATATATATATATGAATTTTAAGATCATAGACAGCAATTATTTTTCTACCAACCTAATCAATCTTCGTCTTGCATAAACCTGTTTAAAATAATTTTTATTTTTTGAAACAAAATCACATTAAATATTCATCTCTATTTTACCGAACATGATTCTCTCCATTTAATATAATATTATTTTTGACAATAACCTGCAGTTTTAACTGTAAATAACGAGTACTTTTTCAATATTTTATTCACATCCTCTACAATTATTAATAATACATGTATTATACAGAATTCAAATAATATATTATTGTACAGGTTTTGTACACACTTTATATAGTTGAATAATTTTTAGCCTGAAGCTGAATTGTGATATATTTCTTACCATTTAGAACTATATATATATATATATATATGTATATATAAGGATTGATAAAATAAATCTGAAATAATCTCCTTAAAAATTATTTGAACTTTCCAGAAAAACGTCAGAGATAGCATCAGAAAAGCGGTAATAATACAGTAATTGCGTTGTGTTTATGTTGTTCTTTTTTTAAACGCGTGTCTATATGTCATTTAGAATTAAAAGTTAGTTTTAAAAAATACAACCATTGAGAGACTTTTATATTCTTGCATGTGCACATAGAGAAACAAACGTTCGAACACACGGCACGAGTCCACAGGTGGTGTACTGTAACACACACTGCTTTAATAAATTTAATCAACGAGGATTTAGGTGTTTAAAAATATCTAGTGCATGGACTCGACTTACCAATGAGGGTGATAATTTCAGAAATTAATACAATGTGAAAAAATTACGTAAGAAAATTTAATAATTCTTAAATTATTTACATACAGTCAGAAATTATATTGTACTTTTAATATAAATAAGTAAACGGCCGTTTACAAAATATTGCAGAAATTCAAACGCAACTAATTTAAATAAACATTCACGGGGAAACAAGTTGAAACTTGAGAGTTGAACGAATACTTGAAATATTTGCAGTTCGTATCATCTTTCAACTTGTTCGTTTCAAATACTCCAAGTTATTGCTTTCTCGTTGAGATAAAATTAATTTCTCAAATGTGGAGGCACGGAATTTAATACTCATATGTTTCAATAAGGTACAAAGATATAAAATAAATTAATCATAATTAAACCTTCTCGGTTATATATCAAATATTTGTTCCAACATTTACAAGCTTGCATTTTATAATTAGTTTATAAACATTTTTACAAAATTACTCCAAAAAACACATTATATACATGTGTGTGTGTATGTGTGTATGCGTACATGTGTGAACAAAAATTAATTCGGTGCCTTTAAATTGAATCAATTCTAACTCTGTTGTAAATTAAAATAATTTCTCATTTCTTTAAGATTTTCAAGTGCCAGCCTTAAAATTTAAAAACACTATATATCTTGATCAAATAGTTAGTATAACCTCACAAAATAGTACTGAACACGATGGTGTTCAAAACCCAGAATATAGCATAGTTTTGAAAAAAAATGCTATCACAGCAACAGGAATAATTTGTGCAGCTTTTAGGGACGATATTGTGGCCTATACAAATTTTTAAAATCGTACAAGAGGTCTGAAAATGTATTACGATTTCATTGACTCGAAGCCACCATCTATTTTTCGACAAGAGATTACCATCAGTTACCCGAATGATGGAGCTAATTTATGCAAAAAAAAGAATTAATTTCCAAGAGTTCACCAATATCTCAACTAATTTAATTAGTAATAACTTGACATTCTTATATAGCTGTTGTTTGGGAAATGTTCTTAGAGAAAATAAAAATGTTTTTTGAATCATAATTATTTCTACACTTTTATTATCATTGATATGTTTCCCTTACGATTTTCGTCGTTTATATAACTTCAGTTGTACAAACGGAGGTTCACCGGTACAAGTTATTTATTTAAGTCTGTTTTTTATTTCCTCTTTAAACATTTTTTCATTACACTAATTAATAACGAATTTTCACACTCTATAATCTATTTATAACTTTGCGTTTTGTTCTAATTCTATTTTATTTACCATTTCTGAAATATAACAAGAAATTTCACTTGATTTTATGACTTTCATTTCAGTTACATTAAATATTTAATCAAAAGTCAAAATATTAATCTGTTTTGATGCTGAATCATTATATTAGTTAGATAAATGTGTAGGTTTTCAGCAGTACTCATAATATTACTCATAAAAATATCCAAGATTTTTTTTTATTAATTTAGTTAAAACATACTATAATAAATTTATTTTGATAACATCAGTCTTTCAATCTTTTGTTTCAGTAATTTTTATTTTTTATTTTCATATAAATATTGGATAATATTTTTTTTATGTTTACATATAAGAATATATGTATATGTGTGTATATGTATATATACGAATAAATTGATATACTTTACAGGAAAACCAATTCTTTTTCTGTAATAAAATCCAGAGAAAAGATGAACGAACACCCTAATTCCTACACCACTGCGCCAAACTGTCGCCGAAGTGTCCTGCGACAAGAACTGTATATATATATATATATATATATATATATATATATATATATATATATATATATATGTTTGTGTGTGTATTCGAGTGCGTGACCTGTACACATTTCGTACGAAAAATATTCCTTCATACCGAGTCGCCAAATAATACATAACGTCGTCCCCGCGCCGGGACGTGAACCGCGACCGAACAGCACCTAGTAAGGATCACGTATCGACGTGTTTATATAAAATTCATGCGCCGTTCGCTTTCATTAATTGCGTTCGATACGTTAAAACTTTTGATTTTGTAGATAATATTCAGAGAATTGCATCCGGTCGAAGGATTATAACAAATTGATGGAATATTTTAAGCTTCAGGCTTAATATTTTAATGTCATACAAAGTTATATATATACATACATACATACACACACACATATATATATATATACATATACATATATATATACATATATATACATATATATATATATATATATATATATATATATATCCAATTTTATCATTGTTCTACTGTCTTATCTCCTCTTTTAAATGCGGTTCAGATGTTTTAAAATAATTAGAAGGGCGATAAAACGTTGTAAGCTGATATAAATGCTACTGGTGGTATCTGATATACAATAATTATCGTGAGTTAAAACAATAAATATAAATACAATAAAATTGAAACATAGCTCATTATCGAACTTAATTAGTGAAAATATATTAATCATTGACACATAATTTTCAACTTCGAAATGAATGCATATACAATCACTCAATTCTATAGTGAAGAATATTGAATGTAGACTTTATTCATTTCTTTCTATATTTTTCTGTCTTTTGGCTCTCTCATTCATTTTCTTTACGCCCTATCATTGAAATATATTTTACCAGATCTTTCTACATTTTCTTCAGTTTTAAATCTCTATTGAATAATTCGTTGTGACCACTTTTTATCAACCTTCTCGTAGTGTGTGCTATTTAGTTCCAATTCACTATTTAATTTATATATCATTTATTCATTTTATACTATTTAATTATAGTTTTCTATTAAATTGTGTTAAATCAAATATAAGTCTCCATTTTTTTCTTTCCATTGATATTCTTTTTCGCAATTGTCTACAAATAGGTCAACTTTATTTCATTATCATATTTCCACTATTATATAAATATATATATATACATACTAGGGGGTCTTCCCGTTAGTCACTGCTCTCATCAGTCCATGATGGAGCATCTACTCCCGCTCGATAACGCTCACTCATCTGCCTCTTCTTACAAAAAACAAATTAACAAATTATAAACACAAATAAAAAGCGTAAAATATATGTTATAAAAGTTTTATTGAAAAAAATTTTTAAAATTAACACAGCAAAATACAATGTTAAAATATGTAAAAATTTTTCACTCTTAAGCTTCGGTTAATACAATATTTTTAGTAAATTTCTCATCAGTTTTACACTGACATCGTAAATCATATGATTAATACCAACCAATCAGAGAACGAATAATAATTACAGAAACGGTGTCATCATCATTGTATCATTTTTATTTATTTATATATGTATATATATATATATATATATATATATACATACATATATATATATATATATATATATATATATATATATTCAGTATTATTACCTACGTTCCTTCAATTATTACAATGATAAAGAAAAATATTTAAAATTTCCCATTACAAGGAAGAAGAAAAATCTCGTTCCTTATACTGTCCATATTTATGTTTTTAGTATGATAAAGGTTCAAAAACATCTATGAAGTTACAATAAGAACTAATACCAATTATTTCTGAAAAGTGTAAGAGAGGCAAACAAGTTAATCGAAAGTGCTTACTGAAAAAAAAATTAATATTCATATTATTCATATGAAACGATAAAAAAATATATTTGAAAGAAAAAGTATAATATTTACATTTTTTTCAAAAATATATTAAACTGTTTGTATGACAATTATGTTTGTATATTGCAGTGTTTCCTAAACTGGGAATACCGCCCCCTGGAAGGTACTGGAGCAATCCAGGGGGCGGTAGCAGCCTCAAAAGCAATCGGGGGGCGTTGAGTAAAAAGAAGGAGGTGGTGGAAGCATAAAGAAGGAAGAAGAAAATTTTGAAAAACCGTTTGTACATGTCTCATCTGCTATGAAATATATCATTAAGTTCTCAGTGATTAATTCATTTTCCAAATAAACACACAAAATATATGTTACAACCAATTTGCGGTCAAGTCCACAGACAGATCTTAACAAGCAAGTGTTGGGAGGCGAGCGAGTCGTGTATTGTCGGGAAGTCCGGGAAGAAGGTAGATTTCCAGGGGGGGGGGCGTTAAGTATTTTTTTTTCTGAAAAGAAGGTAGTAAGCCAAATAAGTTTGGGAATCTCTGGTATATTGTCTTACTGGTCTTCGTCTTAGTGGTGAAACTCTCAAGTATTTATCTATCATGAAGAGTTTCAGCTCATATATCAACCTCAAATAGCTTGTGATGAACTATAATTTATCAACAAGTTACTTGTGATTGACTCAAGAGTCACATCTATTCGTTCCAAATTAAAATTCTAGTTATTTGCTAAGAAGAAGATTACAGAGTTAATTAAAATGTCATCTAAAGATATATCAAAGTAAACTAGGATGCTTGAAATATTCCTATCTTGAAAATCTAGATTTTTTTACGTTTACGCTCTAGCGATAACGATATTTATATAAAAAATTGAAAAAGCAATCGAATCAATCAATTATTGAAATTTTCATTCATTTTTTTGTGTGTTTTATGAAGAAAAGAACCCTTCATTTATGAATGTACAATTATCACAGAATCAAAAACTATCTTATGATAAATTAAAAGTTGAAAACTATTATCGATTCTATAAATAAAACAAAGTGTTCAACAAAAAATGCGTCTGTGTTAGACCAAACATCAAGTAACTATAATTAGGTAATAATTCAATGTCATTATTGTTAGTCTTTCATTCAGTACCTCTAGTTTAAATTACTTGAACCCGTACATCGAAATGACATTTTTAGACAGACATCGTGTATACTTTTGTCATTATATCAGTGAACCAGATATGGATGAAAAAATCTACACAGATTTCATCACGATAATGTTAAGAATCACGTGGGAATCGGTTACTGATCGTTGTAAACACTGCAGTGTCGTTCGAAGAGAATATGTTGGTAGTCAACAAAAAAAAATGTTTACCGACGTAACATGTCATACAAATTTGACGGATCCCGTGATGAATAATTGCCATGCACTGTGGCTACATTTTTAAAAGTGGGTACTTGACGAAATCGCATGTTTATGTACGAACAAAATTGTTAGTTCAATTCTTTACTTTGTAATTTTTTTGTCGTGTAATTATTTTAGATTGTAAAGAATATAGTATTTAATTTCCCATTATGTAAATTAAAACGAATCGTCTTTCTAGAAAAAATATATAATAACGGAAGCATGATTCAAAATAAAACTAACTTTTTTTAAAAAACATGACAAGTAATTCTTTTACTTTATTTATTTTGTAAGGCTACGTGTGATTTTATTATATGTTTATATCTATTATCTATCATTTTTGGTTATATGATGACCTTCGTCTTGCTGAATCATAATAGTCTTTCTTTTTTCAAAAAAGATTCTCAAATGGTTTATGGATTAACCTCAAAGTATACCTATTATCTATATGGGGATAGCTTATGAATTGGAAATAACTAATAAAGTAATTTACCTTGGCAATAAATTACTCTATTAGCGATTCTACTAGCATCAGGACAATTTATATTAAATATAAAAAATTAATAATAAATTATTAGTTTCTTACAAATTATCTTCTACAAACTGATATTTCCATACTTAAAATTAATTTAATATAAAACTCGTGGCTTTACAAATAAGCTCTTGTTTAAAAAGAAAATATTGACAAATTATTGAAAAAATTGACAAAATGGTTAAGCACTAGATCATATATTCTGATACCTATGATGATAAGGACAGAGAGTTCGATAAATCTGTTTCTAATTTAAACTGTTGTTTTCTCTTCTCTCATTGATACTAGAGCAGACGTAAAAATCAAAATAAAGAAATCAAATTTAATCGAATTCGTTGCTTTGTTTGCCGATACCATAAATAAATATAATCATATAAAGTCAATTGTTCTACGTTTCTCAACACGTCGATATAAAAAGTATGTTGTTTCTGCATTGTTTTATTTTTATCGATTTGTATTTTTCTTTGCTCGCAGTTTCACTATGTAAACGGTCTTGGCAAATATAGAAAATATTATTAGGTAACTTGTAGATAAAGTCTACAATCTTCTACAAGAATTTATCTATAAGCAAATTTTTTGGGTTTTACACAATGACCAGAATTATTTGTGGCAGATAGACTTGTGTATTCATCAGGACAAATAGCAAAATAACAATATATTTTGTTACAGTAGAGTTCTGACACTATGACTTAATTTAGTGTCGCAAATGATTTATTTTTTCTTACCACTATAAAAAGTATTATGATCAAAAATGTTCAATAAGTCATTATTGATCTGTTGTAGCAGCAATCAAAAATGATCTATAACAATTTATTAAAGATTGTTGTTGCAAGAAAAATTTTTTGTAATTTATAGGATAGAAAAATAATTCATTTATCAAATTAATAATATTTTAAAATGTTTAAGAAAATGAACATTTTTTACAAATTTTTCACTAATATGAAGTTAAAAAATGTAAGTCTGGCAGTCAGTAATCTTAAAACCATACTAATTATCTTTTTTGATAAATAGGGTCTGATCCATAATGAATTTATGCCCGAAGAAAAAACAGTTATTAGTGCATCCTACGTTGAAGTGGTTAAAAGCTTATTACAAAGTATTTTTCAAATGTTGCTACAATTTCGAGAAAAGGGGAATTGGTTTTTGTTTTGATGCATTCTTCACTGATTGTAAAGTCATTTCTCATGAAACATGGCGTTGTTAATATCAATCATGTGCAACTTGCTTAGCAGCAATAGACTCTTTTTTCTTTCTCGAGGTGAAAATTGTTCTCAAATGAAAACAATTTCAGGGCGTACAAGATATTAAGAATTATGCAACCACCCAATTGAAAGCAGTTTCTTCGGACGTCTCTGCTGATTATTTTCAAAAACATTTAGAACGTTGTAATAAGTATATCGAAGTAAATAGAAATTACTTTGTATAAACATCGAACATTTTTCGTATTACTTGAATCGTATTTGCTTTCATTGTGCCAATTAAGGAATTGAATTGCCAGACCTCGTGAATCAATTTCATATTTAATTGATAGCTGTTAATACAATATTTATTTTATTTATAACAGTGTTTATACATTTATAACAGTGTTAGCATAATTAGAAGCTCTGCAACACCATCTATTTGAAGTTCGATAGACCTTTCCCAATGGCCCAACACAAATTGTTTTATAATTTATGGTTCAGACATTAAATACAGCTTTAGTTAATAAATAAATCTGTTCTATCAACTATATACTAATTAACTACAAATTAATTTCTGTCTATAATATGTATATATCTTAAACAGATACATCTTTCTGAACATCCTCATACAGCGATTATTAGATAAATAATTTTCAATTAATTAGACGCTCATATACAACCTGTACAGCTATTTTTCACTTCATTTCCATACCAGTGTTCTTAACTGAAACACATGAGCGTTTATTCGAAACTAATATCGGTTATAAAGACAAACATTTAGTAAATAATGACATTAAGAGATTATCTATAAATATATAATTGATGTTTCAAACATATTCGTCTCGCCGCGTGTGTCCGAATAGTTTCAGAACAATCATTTCTGTACTCAATAAAACTTGTTTTATTTCTCATTTACTCGAACGTTGCGTTCCGTAATGATTTTACAAATAGCTACATAAATTTCAACGGTGGACCTGTAATTGCCCACTATTTAAATACGTGCGTATTTATTTCGATCGTGGTGTACAGATAGTATTTTCTTTTCCAGTGAAAGAACGGAATAAATATATACATCTATATTTCAATACACGTACACACACGTATAATATATTGTGTGCGGATATGTGTTTGTTGGAAAAAATATACGATATTATCTATTCGTTTCTGCTTCGAAAAAATAAATATTTGATGATACGAGTCGGATAACTCGAAAATTTGTTTTTATATTTGTTAACATGTATTTTTCTTGGCGTTCGTTTAACTCCGTATTACCTATTTATATACGTCCGGTCGTATGGATTATATTTTAATTTGATTTACTGGAAAAAATTCAACGATAGTCGGAATATATGTATTGGTTTTTATTTATAGAAAAATCGAGTTTATGTGTTAATTCTCTATAAATTTCGTTTGTTATATATGTACAAGAATTAACATACATATACATATACATATACATATATATATATATATATATATATATATATATATATATATATAATAGATACAAATATACAAAAAATATGTTTAGTTAAGACTGACAAATGTGAATATTATATTTGTGAAAGCGATGCTATATATATATATACTTTTATGAATTAATTTCTTTTAAATTTCAAAGTACTATCTATTCATATCGTGTCAAAATGTTGTTATAAATAAGCATGTGTGTAAATAACATATCATCTATATAACAATACTATAAATATTTGGTTTTTGGTAGCATATATCTTTTTAGAAAACTATTTTATAAAAAAGATATAGACAATTATGTTACATATTTGAAATATGAAACTCTATTTCATTTGGGTTGATTATTTCAAATTATTTCCAATCAGTAAACACGAAAATACTGCTTTGATTGTAGTTTAAAATCTATTCAATGTGTTAATAACATATCAAATATATAGCATTATTATAAATATTTCGATTGTGGTAGTGTGTATATTTTTAGAAATCTATTTTATAATAAAGATATAGACAAATATGTTACATATTTGAAATATGAAACTCTATTTCATTTGCTTTCATCGAAAATTATAAATACGAGGGTCGTTTAAGAAGTTTGGTAAATTTCTATGATATAACGCCACCATTCATTTGGTAACGTCATGACTATCAAGTGTCACCTTTCAAACTAGCATATGCGAAATTTGAGCCAGAAGCGAAGCGTAATTCACGTTGTACAGATGTTTGAAGTGAACATTGCAGCAGTTACTGCAAAAATGGAAAAAACAAGCAGGTTTTTTGCGTCGATTCGTCATCGAGGATGAAACATGGATCCAACACTGCACATCTGAGTCGAAGCAGCAGCCAAAGTAGTGAACAACGACTGGTGAAAGCGTGTTGAAGAAGGGGAAGGCCGTTTTATCTGGGAAGATGATGACCATTGTTTTTTGAGATTCCCAAAGAATCATCCTGATCGACTACTTAATAAAGTGAGAAACAATAACAGGGGCCTGTTATGAAATATCATTCGACAGATTGAAAGAAGAGCTGAAACAAAAATGGACAAGACTGGCGCACAAAAAGTGTTCTTTCACTAGGACAGCGAGCTATCTCACAAATCGATCGTCGTAATGGAAAACTTGTACGAATCAGGAAAATGTAAAATGTACATTTTAAACAAAAAAAAATCATGAATATATCTGAACAAAGTAGGGATATGTCTTGGCAAGTCCATTTTCTGTCATGAACAATTATGGGTGATTTTTTAAGTTACACTCTGGTATACATTTTAAATTAAATGAATCAAATCAGAAGACTATCATTCTGAAATAACACTACAATATTCACAAATAGCATATTATATATATATATATATACACATATAACTTACTTTTAATTTTTAATATATTTCCAAAAGTAATTTACAGGAAATAATTCTCAGAATAACGAATACATTTTCTAATCATTCTAGCAATAGAATTTAAATTAGATTACTGCATAGATGGATGTATAAGTTTTGAGATTAATTACTTATAAAAAACTATATTTATTTCTTTTAAATTAGTAGGCGAACCTTTCAGTACACCTATGAAAATATTATCGAGAAGAAGAAAATTAAATTATTTTCATGTGAAATAAAATAAAACAAAATAAAAGTTTGTTCAAAAAAGCTAGTTAGGAAAACATCTATGGGTTTAAGTGTTTGTAAAAATTAATAACTACATTTCTAAAATATGAGATGATATGTTTCAATCATATCACATGATTATTCTTCTATTTACTTACAAGCAAATGTAGTTCATTAGGTAAAATATTGAATTTTCATTAAAAAAGTTCTCTAACAAAACGATTACACGCTACTCGAACACACGTGAAATGAATAAAATAGCTAGCAGGTGTATAAAGTGATAAAACCGGATAAACGTATAAAAAAATGATGGTAGTAACTGCTTATAATAATAATAAAAACATTTAAACAAGTGACGAGTCCGTAGTACATGGACCTCTCATAGAGCCGCACAGATATATTTATTTTTGGTCAACTCGGCCTTACCGAAATTCGTTTTGTAATACTGCCGTGGTGTCTTAGCACTTTGATCTCTGATCTTTTACAAAAATATGCGTGCGGGTATGTGTATATTTTCTTGTACACTTTGACTAGTAGCGTTTATTTGATTAATGTGTGCGCATCGTTTGATTAATTGTCTAATCGTTGTTTAGATTCCCGGAAGTTGTGTGACGAGTTTTGGAATTTACGGTACTTTTTTGATGAAATGGTGACATCTGGATATGATGACGAGTTTAAAAGTTTTAATCACTATCTCCTTAGTTAAGAATTTTATATTTTTATTAGGTAAAGAAATAACTTATTTTTCAATTAAAATTCGTCTTCTTAGGTAACATTTACACATAAACGTACGTATTATTTGAATAGAACACAAGTAAAAAGGACTAGATGGTTTGAATTAAATGAAATATATAAATCTTTGACACAAATCTTCTAATTTAAGCAATATAGTAATTGTTCGTCGGAGATTTGTTGATTGGATACTGGAAACAACAACACAGTTTTTCTGAAAAAGTCATCTTAAGCGATGAAGCTCATTTCGAACTCTCTGGCTACGTTAACAAGCAAAACTTCCAAATCTGGGGTGAAGAAATTTCAAGGGTGATCGTTGTGAAGCCACTGCACAAAGAGATAGTGACTGTTTGGTGCGCACTTTGGTCCGATGGAGTTATTGGTCCTTACTTTTTTGAGAATCAGGCTACTGAATCGATTACTCTGAACAGAGAAAGATACCGAAACATTATAACCATCTTTTTATAGGAAAAACTGGATGATATTGATCTGAAAGACATGAGGTTCCAACAGGATGCTGCAACAATCCACACAACTGATGAGACATTCGATTTATTGAAGAAGAAATTTCCCGGTCGCGTTATTTACAGAAATGTAGACATTAACTGGCCACCGAGATCCTGTGATTTAATACCAATGGACTACTTTCTTTGAGATCGTGTTAAAGGACAGGTGTACCCCAATAATACTAAAACAATTTCCGACCTGAAAGATGAAATCTGAAGTGTATTTGATGAGGTAGAGATCCAGTTATGTGTGGATTTTATTGAAAATTTTAACAAATAATGGTTACTTGCAACCAAGCACTAGGCGGTCACTTATACGATATTATTTTTCATTTAAAAATACCTTTAGGTATACCTTCAACTATTAACTATAAAAAAAAATTGATATTTCAGTACAAATTCTGTGTTTTATTTCCAATTGAAAAAATGTGTCTTTATTGGAATACCGTGTAAATAAAAATATATTTTATTCGAAAAAAAATGAATTATTAATTCATAAAAACATTAATATAACAGACAAGACATAGCACTATAAAATTTACATGACAACTACAAGAAAAAAATCAATTTCATATATCCATAAACGTATTAAATAAAATACGACATCGACATGTCGATGATGATGCCGAATAAAAAAAAGAACAAGAGAATTTCATTGATAAACCGTGTCTGGAACGTTATCATCGAGCGCATATTAAAAACGTGCACGTAACATCGCACACGTCGCATTAACGCCACATTATCCACGCTGCAGATTAACATAAGACCGTCTCGATGTGATGGAGTCGCAGGGTAAAAAAAATAATATAAAATACATATAACACAACGTGTCGTCAAGGTGGGCCCCGATGCTGGAGCGACCTTACCGCGGGCGAGAAGACGATACGGACCGGTCGAAGAAGAACTGGTTTCCGTAAAGAATTCTATTTACACTTCTACTGTATTCATATTGACTGCTGTGTAAACGTCATTCCGAACGGAGTCTGTTTACCTCCGTTAAATACATTTTTATTGGGACGTTATGTTAAGCAACAGTTTCTATTTGACTTGATATAGATAGTTTGCGTATATTTCGTAATTGTGTTTGTGTTAATATTTGGAAAATAAACATGTTATGTACTCTAATATCTGTTTTATATACAGATTTAGATACGGGAACGGTATGTTTATTCTAGAGAGTAATGATAGTTTGATGTTTTCAGATGGGATAGGATTTTTTTTGTGTGGAGAGAGTCGTTAAATGATAACTTAAATAAGAAAAGTGTATGTGTGTGAATAGTTATACATTTTTCGTTCTATTGTTTTTTATTTTAATATAAATATAATATAAACGGATTTCATACATTTATTTGCACAGTGTAAGAAATTAACTATATACAATTCGTGCCTATATATATATATATATATATATATATATATATATATATATATAGGATCAGCGCAAAATACCGTATACGGTTTGAAATTGAACCTCAAACGATTATTTTTTGCAAAAAACGCTTCTATCAATTAGGTATTCACTATCGTTCTCTGTAATCATTTTTCACCATTCAAGCAGCTGCTGGATTCCTTGTTCGTAAAAACTGCACAATTTTTCGGTAAAAGCTGCACAATTTTTCGGTAAAAGAGGCAGTGGTGTGATTTTTGGCGACTTCCACGATATAAATTTTTTTATCGTTTAAACTTTTCTGCAGAGACCAAAGCAAATGATAATCCGAAGGTGCAATGTCCAGAGACGATGGTGGATGCGATATGATTTCCCATTTCAACTTCAGTTTTTACAGAGACAGTTTTCTGCATGCAGTCTTGCGCTGTCGTGGTGGAAGATTGCTCCTTTGCGATTGGCCAAAATCGGACGCTTTACTTTAATTGTTGCATTCAGTTTGGTTAGTTGTTGAGAGTACTTCTCCTTAGCAATCGTTTCGCCCAGTGAGAGCAGCTCAAAATAAACAACCTTTGCAATTCCACCAAATACACAGCAACACTTTTATCGGATGCAAGCTAGCTTTGGCGACTGGTTCTGCCCCTTCATCTGTTTGTTTTTACGTTCGTCTACCTCGAACGTTGTTGTGTAAGATGCATTTTTCATCGGCAGTCCCCAACTGATCCAAAAAAGGCTCTCTGTTGAGGCGTCCAAGCAAAGAAACTACCAAAGAGATGCGATCAAACTTGTTTTTTTCAGATAACGATTGCGGCACCCACGTATCGAGCTTTAACGTGAACCCCAGCTTCTTTAAATGCCATAATGCAGTCGATCTGTCAATGTTTAGTGTCTCGGCAACCTCTTCCATCGAAATTCGTGAATTATTGTCAACTGAAGCATGCACAATATCGTCGTCAATCTCAGTAAGACGTCCAGAGAAGGGCTGATATTCGAGGTTAAAATCAGCAAGTCAAAAATTAAGCAAACCATTTCTTTACAGTTGGAAGTGATGGCGCATAGTCCAAATAAATTTCCCGAATATTTTTCGTTGCCGTCCCAACGGCTACTCTTTCCGAAACTAGTTCGACATAACGTGACAAAAGTGTATCTTTTCGTTGTCCCTTTTCAAAAAATTTTCTTACACACAAATCGAATCAAAACAAATACATCTGATACTCAAATGATAGATGTGAATGTCATCTTTCAAACGATATATAACATGAATATATTTCAATCAAGAGCGCCGTCATGCTGCACTCTTAACAATACCTACTAAATATATATACTCGTATATATATATATATATATATATATGTGTGTGTGTGTGTGTGTGTGTATCGTTATAATTATCATCAACAGGTTCTTCCGATCCATTACCGAATGAATAGTCCTTGAAGTGGACAGGTCGTTCACTTCAAAGTCTATCGGACAACCCAAAATCAGCTTGAGTAAATTCTCTTAACCGAGGTTAAAAGTTATTCACCTTCTTCCATATTCTGAGCGACAATTATATTTCATAAATTAATATATATATATATATATATATATATATATACTTTCTTCAAAACGTACAAAGTCATTCATGTTGCTGACAAGAGAATAACTTGGCAATTTCCACTAATAAAAAACAATAAACTAATAAAAAAATGTCTTTACACCATGACGATCGAAGTAGAACTGCCATAAAAATACCTCATTGGAAAGAAAGAGATATTTGAGCTTTAGAGGCGCATTGACAACTAAAGACATTAGCACTCAACTCATTAAAAAAATGGATGATTCATGGGTTTACCTTATACGTTTGGGACCTAAACCAAAGCAACAGAAAACTATAACAAATCATTTTTCTACCTTAGCGCTCTGATAAGGACGACAACCTCAACATCAAAATACGAATAAGTGATAATTTAATAATAAAAATGATCGATAACCATTTATTAAACATTTTTCAATGAAAAATAATTTTGAACTGACGTAATCATTGAAAATAGTTGATGACTTACGGGTTTACCTAAAATATATATTTAATGCAGAAAAATTTCATTATCTTCAAAGCGTTGAAATTCAGAAAAATCTGATAAGACAATTCTAAGTTATTCTCAAAATGAAAATTATTTTT
Source organism: Acanthacorydalis orientalis (assembly GCA_034766995.1). NCBI lineage: Eukaryota > Metazoa > Arthropoda > Insecta > Megaloptera > Corydalidae > Acanthacorydalis > Acanthacorydalis orientalis. The sequence continues at coordinate 41,974,717 of CM068318.1, read as the reverse complement.
AGAAGATAAAAGTGTTCATGATTTATAAAACAATCAAAATCTGTAGAAAAATTGCAAATATTTGAACGTTATTTAGAAAAATTAATAAGCTTGAAACGTCTTTCACTTTATTTTAAATCATTACAACTATTCGCTAATGACCTTACCTAACGAAGCACCCTACCCTCCACATTACAACTTTTATCTTTATGAGTTATACTACTCTTATTTCAGTACCTCAGAAAACGAAAATAATTTTAAACACATATACAGTACTATTCAGTAATTCTAAATAGAGTTTTCTATATTATATAGCATCATAATTGAAATGCTTAAAAAAAACTAATTGGTTTTAACAACGTTAACTATTTTAAATGACAATCTAAAAATACAAGGATATTTTTTTTCAAACGAGATACTCTTGAATGAATAATGAACTAAAGAACGAAAACTGTATTTTTATAATTTCTTATATTTGTTTAGAATCATATTTCTCATTCAAAAAATATCTACATACTTTCATCAACACTTTTCGAGCCAGTCCTGTCTAACATTTATTTATTTCTTTATGTTTTAATCCTGTACAACCTATCTGATCAAATGTCACAGCGTGTTCAATTAGTAGAAATTCTCCGATACCAGACATAACAATGTATTTGATGTAAGAAATATCTGAGATAAACATTTATGTATACCTCTTCACTAATCACGGGAATGTTTTGAAATACTGGAATCTGTATTTATATGAAGATGTTTTTTTATAAAAGACGATGATGAGGATATTTTTTCATCTGATAATTAAACAAAAATATATGAATCACGCATGTATGTGAGTGTGTTTATTAATAAATCGAATCTATATACATATTTTTATACCGCATATTAATGAATGTTATTAAAATTCTTTTGACAGACGCACAATACACCAAATCAGTTTGTATCAATTAAGTAATGAAAGTATGAATTAATCAATTGTTTATAATAAATTTTAACGAGAATTCTAATTTAAATTACACAAAGCATTTGTTGACAGAGGAATTAACGGTACGGTATCGTTTTAATGAATTAATAACATTGTTACAATACGTGAACGTTTTGTGTATATATTTTTTAAATGCATTAACAATGCTTTATAATCTTTTGACTTTTTATTGATTTATAGATTGTTTTACAAAGAAATGGTCTTGTTCCAAAATGTTGTAATATTATAATTTTTAAATATCATTTAGTTAGTTAATATATGAACTAATAGTAATACCTACACATATTTGTTTCCAAAAAATAAACAATTATAAAAGATATTTGGATATAATTTAAGATGCCTATTTTTTATATTTATTAAAATTACAGTAAATGTTCTGTTATATTTAAAATGTTTTTTTGGACGATTTAATCAATTTTATGAATGAAATAAAATTCATAATTTATTTTTCTGATTTATTATCTCAAAAATAAAAGACTAAACGTTCAAATTCAATAAAATACTTATTTATTGATAAATATAGTTCTTTAATATAGTTATCTAATTCAAATATTTTAGTCATTTAACTTTTTACTCACAACATTATTTCTGATCAAATTTATTCATTAATTAATTAATGATAATTTTTGATTCTTGATTATGCACATTTTGATGAAAATAATCTCATTTTTAGTATACTAATATATAAAAAAATGTTGATTTTTCTGTAGCTTAGTTCTTTAAAATGATGGTATCGCTATCGAAATGCTTACAAAAAACAATTAGAAATGATCAATTATCATTTAATGGATATTTTTGATCAGAAAAAATGTTTGTGGTTTGTGAGATTAAAAAAATAATTAATTTGTGAAAATAAACTTATCCTTCTTTCATATATAATACAAAACTTATATTTGCACCAGAAGAATATTTTTTTTCCTTTTTTTTTAAAAAAAATATATTTAAACTTATTTCAAATATTTTCTTGGTGGTTATCGATTTTATTTTTTATTTAGTTAGAACTAGTTTCTATTATTTAATACCAGCGTTTCTACTTTAATAACTAGAATTTCTGTTCTCTACAATAATTATATGATAAGTAGACAAACATGTAATTGTTCTTTTTGAAATTTTTTTTATCTTCATTATCTTGGTGATTTTCATTTTCATTGGATAACTGGAGTTTCTATTCTCTATTATCAATTTTATCCATACATACCATCGTCAAAAATCGAATCTGTCTGAAGATAATAGACGTGTCGAAATTTGTAGTAGAGTACAGAAACTTAATTGATCCAAAAAGAATGAATATCGTCATGGTAGTACATTAATGGGATCAGATTTATAAAAAAATATCATCATTATAATTGCATTTTTATACTATTGGTTTGATTAACAACTTTTGTAATCTTATATTTTTGGTTATTTAAATTTTCATATGAAACTTTACCACTGGTACCCTAAACAACGAATTTTTCATTTTTAGATGTAACGGAAATAACGTTACAGAAATAACACCATCGACTGATAACCCAATCGGAATCTGAATCACTATGACCATAGAATAGCAAATACTGAGCATAATGTATAAAATATTGTACAGTAATAATTCAAATTCAAGTGTTGTGATTTTAAAAAGTTGTTCATCATAAAGTTTAAAATAGAATTGTAATAACCAAAAAACTTGACATGTTTCGATTTCTTTTAAATCTTTTTCTCAAAAATATACTCCTTGCTATGTTCTAAAAAAAGCTTTATTTCTAAAACAAAAGGCGTTGATATACGCATATTATACACATTTACTTGTTCTAATTTTTGAAAATCATGTAAAATTTTTCACAAAATCGAACATATTACGACTGTACCTATTACTGCACCACTCTTTATTTTTTTACTAAAACACAAATCTAATGTTTTTTTGACTATATACATTTTAATTGAACAAAAATAAATAAAAAGTATTTATATTCATATATATATATATATATATATATATATAAATTATTTATATGATATTAAAAAATGTGTTTTAACAGGGAAATATTAAAGTGAATTTGAAGTAGAGATCATTTCCTGGAATCATCTACTTTGAAAGACAATAAGGTCCTCAGACCTTATTACATCGGATTTGCTTCTATGGAGATATTAAAAGAAAGTGGTATTCCAAATTAAATCTTGTAGTATTGATGAATCCATTAAAATCTTAATTGATACATTATTCAGGCCATATTACCATCAATTATAAACATTTTTATAATAGAATTAAATAGTATGGAAAAACCATTTGGAAGGTATTTGGAGAAAATAATATTTAAAAAAATATATATTTAAATAAAATTTGAAATAAAGAGGATTATATTTTCAGAAAAATGAAAAAATTATTTGAAATAAAAATATTCTTTCAGTATATTCTTATAAGAAAATTGACTAAACGCAGTATATATCAACTGATTTTAGTTATTTTCAAATTTTTAATCTTACAACAGACCACACATTTAATTCTTTCTGAAAGTTTTGCTAGAGAAATCAATTTTATTTAACAAGTAAATAATTTTTTCACTCTATAAACCATAACAATTTTTTTTATCAAAAATGTTCAACAAATCATATTTGATTGTCGGTAATACGCATTTAGATGGTGATGCCATTATTCTCAGAGTGCCAAAGTATGAAAAAAATTATACAAAGTAGTTTTTGTCATCTTAGCAAACTGAAGATGATAAAATCATCACTGAAATAGAATAAGCAACAATTAGAAATTATTAATAATGATTTTTGGAACATTATTGATAAAAAAAATTTAGTATTTAGCCAGTATCAAAACTGTATTGTTAATCATTTATCTATTTAATGGAAAATCTGTGTTTCCATGAATTTATTTATAATTTTCAGTTTTTATTCCGAACTTTCTCGTACAGTGTTTGTGTTGAAAATAAAATAGTAGTTTCATACAAAACGAATGATAAACATAAATTCGAGAACATGTATAAAGTGCGTTTATATTAATAATTAGTATACTTATTCCATTTGCATGTAAAAATATCGAATTCCGTTCTGAACACCGCGCCAACTGTTCATCGAGTCCACACACAAACGCGGCCGTTCGAGTCGTAATCCGGCCATACATAAAACGTTAAACCGTCCACCAATCATCGAACGTGTAAAATCAATTCAGAACACGTGCGTGGAAATTAAATTTGCAATAAATCAATAAACTAACCATGCACCTCGTTCATCCATTCATTCATCCATCAACTCTAAATTGTCTTCGGCTCGCCCTTAAAATATAAATGTAGCGATGCATACAAACAGAATAACAAGTTGTGGGATTTGACTGCACCCGTGGCTCGAGCCGGCCTCGCAATCACCTCGACGCACCAGTCGAATTGAACCACACCTTCGGCCCGTCGGTCTCCGGGCTGATATTATCCACCTTCTTTGCCAAAGGTCCTAGCTTCAAGTGTGTCTGTTTGTTGACCGGCCGACACACATACACACACACAGTGACAAGTCGAGTCACGAAGAGGTGACGGCGGCAGTGTAAATGGTGGTGGTAGTAGTGGTAGCAATAGTAGTAGTAGTACATACAACACCCTCACGGTCTTAGGGTCGCTTTACTCGACATTCTGATACTAATACCGCCCCTTACGTCTTTGTGCGACACGATGCTTTCGGATCAGACATGACAGGCGTCGGTGATAAGATTTCTCTTTGCATGGTAACACAGTATGTATATGTGTCTTAAAGGAAGATACCAATGTGGCGTGCTGAATTGTGTTTTAGTGTTGGTTTCAGTTAAGCACTGATTTGCATACAATGTCCTATTTAAATACGGTTCAACGTCGAGCCCCTATATATTATTATGTGTTTTGATGTTTTTCGTAGAAAAAGCACAATATCTTAATGACCTTTAGCTCGTACAAATTGTATAATAACAGCGTACTCGTTTATCGGTCATATGCTATAAACATAAATGATACGTTTACTTCGGGCGGGTTTTTTTGTTTTACATGAAAAAGAAACGTACAGTTGAAACCGTTTATTGAACGCATGACCGCTGTTGAAGAAAATAAATTCTTTAAATTGTATGTTTCATGAAACTTAATTTTATCTTCATATAAATAAAGAGTATCTAAAAATAGACGGTCTTTGAAAGATTACAACTGGAAATATTTTGTATGCAGAGTTGTTCTTTTATACAAATGAATACATTTAGACTTCTCTATTTCAATTTTAATTGTAACTAGACTGGTATTTAAAGAATCGCATGTTATATACAGTAACGGAATCACGTACAATTTATAAAGAAAATGTAACTAGGTAGTAAATACTCAGAAATCGGATATTTATCATTGAATGTTTTTTAATAAGTCTCAGACTTATAATTAAAAAACTAACGTTAAAACCTTATTCATTTGAAAATTATTTTCTTCTCTACTCTTTCTACAATACTAATGAACGTCTAGACATTAAATTAACAAGGTATTTAATTCAAGAATTGAAAAAAATAACAGTACTATTAATAATCGATCGTATCGATTTTATGAATTCATATATTTTTAAATAAATATACAATAAAATATAAATTATATATTAATACAAAAATTGAAAATAACATGATTTTTGATAATTTTTGAGATCTTTTTAATACTTTCATGTGAAAGCCTAAATTCAATCATTTATATATACATGTACATGTACATATATATATATATATATATATATATATATATATATATATATATATAAATCAAATACTAATTAAAGGGTCTTTAACAAAAATAAACGTTGAAAGATCAGCGGCACCAGTGTCATTGTCTAGACGGTAGATCGTTTCGGAAAGAAATATCTGAGATAAGTTTAATTTTCGAATTTATCTCAAACAGTCTAGAAGCCGGCTGCTTTAAACTGATATTAATTAATACGGATCTATTCAACATTTCCAAGAAACTCGACAATGTATTTTAAACGTTATTTAGAATATCGTTCGTTCACATCGAGAGAATTTTTCACAGAAAGAGTGTTTATTTTTGTCACCGTAGACGTAGTCAAAATAAATCGTAGAAAATATTTAATTCTGCGCGTTGCTGTTAAGTGAGATCCCAGCGAGTGGATCATTAAATTGATGCAATTGTATTGTTTTAACGGTTATACAAGTTATACGAAACGGACTATATGTGAAAAAAGGTAATGCACTCAAATTCACGAACGTGACAGAGAGCAAACTATCATATAAAATGGGTCTGTCCCGTTTTTTATTCCGTTGTTTACACAGATGTCACTTGATAGAAAACGTGTTGTATGTAGACAGAGAATTTTTCGAATCTGGGAACTCGATTCTAGTCAGTGAACACATACACCTTGAATATATATATATATACATTTTTTTTCTCGTTGACTGTGTTGTGAATGAAATGTCGCATGTAGAAAGTGTTAATACATTCAAATACGTATCTAAAAACGTATTTACATATATATTTGTCAATTTTTTCACACACCCACACACACACATATATATATATATATATACATATATATATATATATATATATATATATATCTTGTGTACATTTTAAACAAATTCCTACTGACGGAAATAAGATTAACAAGAAGACAAGAATATAAGATTAGTTTCTTGTGTATAAAAATTAAACTTTCAGAGAAAATACACAGAGAGTTAAATATTCAAAAAGATATATATATATATATATCTTCAAAGATATAAAAAAATCTATAACAAACAGTTTATGTGGAATTAAAATAAATGTTTTTATATGCGATATTTAAGATCTGAAAATTATAAGACAAAAACTCTTACTAAAACTTATTTAAACGAAACTGAAATGGAATTAATGTCAGTTATCTAAAATCTGTCTGAAGATAACGCACAACTAGAAACTAACAGTAGAGAGCCGAAATTAAAATGATCGAAACTGACACATATCAGCAAGACGATGAATGTTTAATGATGTTTTTTTATCGAAATGATATTAATATTGGTGTAAAAATTAATTATGTGATTTTAAATTGAATTAATCGTAACTCTGTTTCGAACTAAATATTTTCTTGTCTTTTTAGGATTTTCAAGTGCCAACCTTATTATTTAAAAACACTATATATCTTGGCCAGGCAATTGGCATAATCTCACAAAACAGTAGAGAACATGATGGAATTGAATTAGGAAAATTAAGCATTGTACACTTTTCACAGTTCAGTTAAAAAAAACTGTCCAAGTCACGAGAATTTGTTCAGTTTTAAGGGAAAGTGTTGTGACACATAAAACATCCAAAAAATGATAAAACACTGGAATAAATCCCAAAAATTTATTACGACGCCATCGACTCAAAGCCATCATCTTTTTTTGACAAGAAATTCGTCAGTTACCCGACAAATTGTGAAAAGATACATAAAGTAATGGAGAATATTTTGAGGATTTTAATATAACTCACTTTTCCGCTAATATTCATTTTTTTATAAAAAAGATACCGAATTAATTTGTACCCCTAAATTTTTAGAAAATTTATAATATTTCCAATCTAAATAAAATGTGCTAGTGTAAATTTCTTTATAATAAAAGTACACACACACGGCATATATATATATATAAACCAAAAATTCTCTCTTAAAATTAATTCTTTTTTCTCTGTTTAAAGAAAAAAGTATTCGATCAGTGTATACTACCGGTCCTTACCTACGGCAGCGAAACATGGGTGCTTAACGCCAAAATAGTTCAAAGACTCCAAACAACACAACGAAGTATGGAACGATGCATGTTGGGAATAACAAGAAGAGATAGAAAGAGAATAGAATGGATACGAAAACAAACAGGAGTCACAGATATAATAAGAAGAGTAAAGAGTCTGAAATGGAAATGGGCGGGACATGTCGCAAGAAGAGAAGACAACCGATGGACAAGAGAAATTATTAACTGGGAACCGAGGAATATGAAAAGACCGAGAAAGAGACCAATGAACAGATGGGATAAGGATATTAAAAACTTTATTGGAGGACTGTGGAAAAGAGAGGCACTGAATCGAACAAAATGGAAAATCATGGAAGAGGCCTTTATCCAGCAGTGGATTGACAGGGGCTGAAGATGATGATGATGATGATGATAAACCAAAAAGCTTAAAATAATCCAAAAACATCTATGAATTAATTAGATAGAAATATTAGAAAATGCATGACAAAATTATAGAAAAGAAGAGCACTGAACACACAAAGCAATGCCTTAAAAATTGTATAATAGAGAATTTTGTTAAAGATACTGGGTCACTGGTGAATTTTCAAAATATAAATATGATAAAAATATACACAGGACAGTGAAAAAAATCCAATTATAACGTTGAAAGACAAACATTAATTGAAAACTACATTTTTTAGTTCATGTTCCACGAAGAGACGAATAGTTTTCATAATCAAATTTAAGGCAATTATCTTTCTGAAAAGCTGTTATTTGTCTTTGAACTCGAAATAGGTCTGAATAGTGTCTCTTAGTCTTCTACCTTTTACTGTTTTTCATTATCATTATCAAACCCTTCAGATTTTAACACTGTTTTCAAATTATATAACAGAAGTAGTTATCAGAGAAAAAAATTGACGAATATGAAAGGTGATTGTGGTTTTTATTTTAACCAGCATTTATTTACTGCAGCTGAGTTTCAGTTTTTCTTACATTGTCTTTTCTAAAGAATTTATTGTGGATATGATAGTCAATTTATTAATTTATAGAAAAATATGAAGTTTATGTACTTGACAGTGTATCTATACAAAATAGTAAGTAGAAAAGTAATGTTTGTAGTATATACGAAGTTTTAATGTTAGAAGTTTTCACAAATCAAATGAAATAATTTCGTACCAATGCCAATGTTAAAAATTCTTATAATATTCAAGTGAATATGGTATTAGCTACTTCTTACATAGACACGCACGCTATAATTATTAAAAAAAATAAAAGAATAGTACAATAAAATATAGAAGAGATATAAAAAATTTCAATACAGAATATATGCTGTGCTCAAAATGTAATCCCAGGTATCAATGTATAAAATCTAATCAGGATATAAATCCTTATCAAAATTTTTCAACTCAGCTATGAAAATTAGTGACCAGTAAATTAAGAATATGGATAATATGCATTTTAAGCTATAATGTGATTAAAGTATCCTTATAAGTAGGGATAACAATCATTGAGATTATGGAAGGGTATGGCTAACAAACGTTGTGTCTGTTAATATTCCAAGGATTTCAACTTAATATGCGAAAATTTTAACTCAGATAAATTAGATTTGTATTAAACGAGTTTATATATATATATATATATATATATATATATATATATATAAAGAGAGAGAGAGAGAGAAATCCATGTGTTTTATTGAGCCCTTATGCAATGAACAACAATATAACTTGCCGAAAATTGATAACAAAATATATAAATGTATAAAAAAAATACATTTTAAAAACTATTAACAGAGCTAATTTAAATTCAATCGTAATTCTTGAGGAGCGGCGGTTGTTTATGCAAACAATCGTCAGTCTAATTTGAATTTAACAACATGTCAGCGCACGGGATCCGCCGCTCAACGAGGACGAAACTCATTTCGCGACGGAACGCACATATTTAATGTCCTTATTTAACAGAAAACATGGCGACCGTCTCTATATATATATGACATCGACATCAGACTTTCAAAAGAAAATATTCTCAACACAACGTTTGATGCCATCATCTTCATATACGAGTCCTGTCACGTTTACAACGTTCTGCAGACTCTCAGGGGCTTCGTCCTGGCTACCAGGATAAAATCCGATAACAGACTAAACATCCATCGAAAACAACAACAAAAAGGACAATAGCTAACATACGTTAGAAACATTGGCGTATCTTGAAGAATACGTAGGCATATACATGAACATACATACATATATAAATACATAAATACAAACATAAATACATATATATATATATATATATATATAATATTCGACTAGTTTATTTATCTTTTCGTAAATTTAATTTCCAAGTCTCTTACTGTAAATAAACAATTTAATTACAATAATTGCTGTGTGATTTCAGTTTAAAATTCTACAAAATTTACTTTCCTTCAGTAAAATTTTCTTTCATACTCAACATTGAAAGAAAATTATCCTTGATTTAACAAGAGACAAAATTGTTTAATTTTCTGAATTTTGCTATGAAAGTGATCCATTTTCAGTAACAGTGTCTTAAAACAATTACTTTGTATCCGAAATTTCGTTATTTTTTCAGAATTCGCTCTGTAGTCATTCATATTTCAAAAAATATATTGAATGTAACTATGAAGTGAATTATATAGTAGTAGTATTATGTTTCATTATATTATATTAACAACACAACAATCTACAAAGTAAATAAATGAGAAAACAACGAATCTGGTTTAAAAGAAGTTTTAATCAGATTCGATAATAAATTATTTCAAATATAAACGAAGCATGTTAAACCGCAATTAGGATTTATATTGCCAAATTAAATTATAAAATTAATTATCATTTATTAATTATTATAAATAATTTATATTAATATATATATATACAAATTATTATTTTTAATAAGATAAAATTTTGAAAAATATATATATTATTCTAGAAGCTTTTTATTGTCTTTTTAATGTAAAAACTTGAAATAAAAGTTCATTCTTAACAATTTTTTTATAATAAGATTTTAAACAATCGTCTTTTAAAACCAAATTTTGTGCAAATGAATTGTAAATGAGCTATCATTATATTATATATTTAAACATGAAATTTAGGTAGTGTTAAATTTATTAAAAAAATCTATTTAAAGATCAAACAAATCGAATACAATCAATATACAGTGGAATCAAGAAATCATAAACAATAGTCTCAAGAATTTAAATGAAATCACCTTGAACAATATATGCATAAGGCTAGATTATTATAATTATTTCAATTTTGATATAAGAATTAATATAAGCAACACTTCATAATATTTTTCCTTCGAGTCAAGATCGTATATTTTAAATTGTATAGTTCTGTTGATGTACTGTCTTAGTCCTTATATTATGCAATCAGGAGAATTTTAATCTCTCCCACTTCTTAATTACGAATACCGAGCACCGAGGCTAATTTTTTTATGGTATCTTGCCTTAAGGATTTTCAATAACTGGACTGGAGGAGTTTGTCATGGAGCTTCATCCAAACCTCTCTCAAAGTTCAACCAGGGAAGCTCCAGAGAGCCCATGAAAATACGCTTTTAACCACTTGCTTTATAATATCGAGTGAGACTCGTGAATCAGTTTGACTATGGCACACGCTGTTGCGAATTAAATCATGAGGCAAGGGGTTTATAGCCTGTTATCAGAAACCGAAATATAGTCAACCTGTCATAGACTCTATAAATCATATTTCTGACAAATAACTAAAGTATTTATTATAACAAGTAGTTTTGTTTCTTGGGCCAAACTGAAATAACCTGTTAAAAAATTAAAAATTTTTAGTTTATCAACAAGCTGCTCGAAAATAATTCAAGAATTAAAACAAATCATGGTAAATAAATATTAAAATAACTTGTTTTTAACCGAGTCCATCAGAATACTAGTATATTTTCTAACATAAAAAGTGTAAATATTTGTATAATTCATCTTGAATATTTAACATAATAAATGACCCACAAAACATACTTAAAATAATCGATGTTCCTGTTAATGTTCATGCAACTTATTCGAAGAGAAATTCTTATATTTATGATAATAACAATAATGATACTAAAGTAAATACGTTTGCGTAATTTCATTCATTGATTTCAGTTGTTTCTAGTTTTTTTATTATTACTGATTAACCGATTAGTTTAGAATAATGTCTTAAACAATTTTCATAAACGAAAAAGTATGTTCGGATAATAAAATCTTGTTAATTTAATACCATTTGTATTTGAGTGGAAAAAAAGTAGTGGAAAAGTAGTATATAATTGAGTAAATCATACGGTTATTTTTTACACAAAGCAAACATTCGTCAGAAGATCACTTTTTAAATATATTTTTTTAAAAAATTATTAGAATTACAGTTCTCTTTAAATGATTAATTTCTGTGTTATGTCCAAACTTCACAAACAGCTTAAAGCATTATTCTTTGACAACTCCCTTAGTCACTAGACTAGAATACATTAGACTTTTTTATATAAAGTTGTTTAAGAAGTTACGTTCATACAAAGTAAAACCCTAGCCATGAAAATGTGTTATTGCTAGTGCAGAAAATATCCGAAATAATCCGAAACACTCCAGGAATCTTTCAACAAACCTATCAGTGTATTATATGGCGAGCAGAAATACAGTAGGGGTCGGAATTATATAAAAACAGCTTTAAAGAATTTAATGTTTGTTACTTTGAAATATATATTTTCAAACATAAATTTTAACTATTTTTTTTTCGTTCTGTGATTTAGAACAACAATTCATTTATAGGAAAGTCTAATATCTTCGAAGTTAGCCCTATAATATTTTTTTAATTATTAAAGCTTGTTGTATAAATATCATAAAATTACTTTACTTAATAAACTGAACACCAATTTTAACAAAATTGTATCACTTGTATAAATCATACTTTTTAAATTAAAAAAGAATAATTTTCGTATTTGTAACTCTAAATTAACAATTTACTTAGAATATATCTAAGAAAGTTTTATATAAATTATCTTACAAATTATTCAAAATCTCCTTCAGTGCCTAAGCAAACATAGCAGTAGTCATAAACCTTGTACCCACTGATAATAAAACTTCTGAAAGTCAAATAAACAGACAGTTATTTACACATACTTTGCAACAAATTCATTTATACGAATTGCGAAACTTGCAAAAGTCGTTCAAAATTCTTATCATAAATGCAAGATTCTGTTTTCTGTAATTTCGTTTGACATACCATTCTAATTTTCAATTATTTAAATGTATTTTGACTTTTTTTCGAAGTGATATATAAAGTGTAAAGGATAAGGCACTGGTTGATGAAGTATTTGTTACTTAATTTATTGAAAAGGTATAACATTCTTCTTATTTAGTATTTTCTTTGTTTGTTTTTAATAAGAAATTATAATCAATTTCATTGAAAAATATTTATATTTAGACATCAGTTATTATATATATATATATATATATATATATATATATATATATATATATATATATAAATATATAAGTTTATTCTACAGTTATAGTGTACACAGTAATTCTGTAAAAGGTTTACAAAAATAAAGTTGTTTTAAAGATTATAAAAAAATATTTCCATATAATTACACTTGATTAAAAACAATAATTCTTAACATCTAAATCAAAACATCTTAGTGTCTGCGTTTAACTTATTATTTCTTCTCTAATCACATTAAGCAATGAAAGTAATTTTATGACATTTATATGACAAACATAAATAATTAAAAAACTAATATAAAACATATTATATGGCAAGGTACGAGGATATTAGATCTCCCTCTAATGGATTCTTGTTCTAAAGCACAAAACAATAAAAAATAGTTATAAATATATATTTAAAACTATATACTTGGAAATAACAGAATATTAAATTCTTTAAAGCTGTTTTTATATAATTCTGACCCCTTCTGTATTCCAGCTCACTATATAATATACTGATAGGGTTGTTAAGATTTCTGAAGTGCTTCAGATTATTTAAGATATTTTCTGCACTAGTAGCAATACATTTTCATGTTTAGGGTTTTACTTTGTATGAACATAACTTCTTATAAAAGTTTATGAAAAGAAGTCTAATGGGTTTTAGTCTAGTGACTAAGGGGGTCGTTAAAGAACAATACTTTATGTAATTTGATTCCATTGGTTATAAGAATAAAATTAATCATTTAGAGAGAACTGAAATTTCTTGTAAACTTATATTACTCGTATAGAAACTTTCCAGTGTCTAAATAAAATTTCATTTATAATTGTGGTGTGTATGCATACGATACACAATTAGATTTGAAATTATGAAAAATCATTAGTTTTATATTTGAATACTCTTATTTGTTAGATACTCGAATATAAAAAAAAATGTATAATATTTATTATCGATTTCGCTATTATGTGCGCATTGAAACAATTCACCTGCGCTACTGAATAACTGACCGGAATCTAACGGGAAGAACGAAAACAAATAAAAGAAACGAAAAAAAAGAACATATATAACATCGAGATGACAAAGACCATGTGAAAGTAGTGCGAATTAGTTTGATGTGTAAAGTAGAGTGAATGTGAGTGAAGGTGGCGAGGGGGTCGTTTTTGTAATGTGTTAGTCGTGGCAGAAAATTGGCAGAAAATGTGTCATAGCTTGTTTTCGACAGGTTTTAGATCTCTCATCCACGAGGACATTCCAGGAAATAAACTTTGCTCGCACGAAATGAATATTGTATTTCAAGTTTGTTACTTAAGTCTCCTTGATGTAGGAAACATTTTTTATCAAATGGACGCTGCGTTTTCTTGTTATCATTTTTTAACATTCTACGGATATATATATATGTATATGAATATATAATCAATTTTATTTAAAGGAGGATTATTTTATCAAATATAAATTAATATCTATTAAATCATTGCTACATTTATAAAACAATTTACACATTACGTTTTGAAAAACCTACTTAAATAAACAAATCATGAATATGAGTAATTTTAAGACAGATTAGTTATATAAAATAAGTTCATTGGAAAAGTACTTTACACAAGCAATAATTCTATGATATTTTAATTTATTTTTTGTTTGAATTGTTTTTTTTCCTTTAGATCATTGTTTCTTCTGTTATCTTCTTCGATAACGGTTTCGTCAATTTAGACATTAATACAGAAGCATATATATATATATATATATATATATATATATATATATGTATATATATTATAATTCATCCAATTATATATACAATAAAAGTAATTATAAATCCCATAATTTGATTTATCATTATCTCACGCTATATATATGAATATAACATTACGTTTTATATTCTTAGTAATTCTGCTAATAAATGAATATATATTTCATATAATTCGTTATAATTACTTTTTACAAAATAAAATACTTTTTACAAAATTTTTATTGTGATATAGAATTTGTATTACTTATAATCATAAATAACAACCATGAACCTGGAATTATAATTTAAAATAGAACCTTGTTTTCACAAATTAATAAATATTTTAATTATAGATTTCGAATTACCCACTCATATATATATATATATATATATATATATATATATATATATTTATATATATTAAACAGAATTAAGTCACAAGTCGTCTTATCATACTATAATGAACACCAATGAACGATACAATTAGTAGCTACTTGACATGGCAAAATTTTGGTTGTTTTAGGATCGGGTAAATAATTCAGCGTCCTTTCACAAGAACGTCTTGCTGCCAATCGCTAGTTCAGCTGTAAATTTCTTGAATTTGATTATAATCATCAGATATTGATGTTTATTAAGGACTTCCGAAGATTATACTTGTAATTTAAATACAAAATATTTACTCTTAATAACAGTATTTACAAACAACACGCCTTAACACTTTTCGTAAGTTTCTATTCTATAAACTGTATATATATATATATATATATATATATATATATATATATATATTCAAAGAAAATAAATCATTGTTTTCGTTGAATATTAGTACCAATAGTCTTTTTATAACCACAAGTAATATGATTTCCATCTATAATAATATATATTTTTAATTTATAATAAACTTCTATGTACAATTTTACAATTAAAACATTATACTACTATATACTAATACAAAATACTTCCAAAATATTTCATAAATGAATTCTTGACTCAGTCAAATCAAACAAAAATGTATGATCAAAACGTTCGTTGTTTAATTGTAAATAGATAATGAGTGTTATTTAGATATCAACAAACTTACGAATTTTTATGTAAAAAAATAAAATACGGATCTACATAGCAATTGTCACCATTCTCATAATTAAAAGAAAGGCTGAAAACATTTCTCACATTATCGATAGGTTAAAAACATTTCTCAAATATTAATAATTAGTTATTAAATATACTTGATCAGAAAAATTTTAAGGTTTGGCCGTAAGTGAAAAATATATTAATGAAAGATAACCATAAAGACAAAACATATATTGTGGATATCAAATATTTTCAAAATATTATTACAAAATAGTCTCACATTTTATTCTGTACAAACGAGCTTTAAAAAGTTTAATAGTAGTCTATTTCATCTGACATACCTTTTACTATTTCACACTAATTTCTTTTCAATCACTGTATCCATTTCAATTACATTTAATTAACAAATGTCTGTGAAACATGTAATATAACATTTCCGTCATACATGTTTGTTTCTATTTCATTCCATCGATCATTATATTTCATTTCATTCATCATTTCATTTTTCCTCACTGAACATTACAATTATATTCAAATATCTCAAAACTGATTCTTTCATCAATAATACACAAATTATTTTTTTAAAAAAAGTAAACAAATACAACTCTACTGCACACAACATGTAGAGAATGACAATACATTTGACGGCAATTGTTTAAACAGAGTTAAAGAAGAAACGCATATACTATCACCATCTACTGTAATCTGATGGAACCTTTAACCATTTTGTATATATATATATACAATTATTTGTAAAAAAAACTGTTTAATACGTTTTCATTTTAAATACAGTGATATTTTTTAATGTAAAATGTATATACGCATCTTTATAATCAAATAAATGTAGCATTACAGACACAAATTGTTTACTTGAGAGAGGAAGCAAGATTTGAATTTCAACGAAATGTCATATTTGCATCTCGCTCATTAATAAAAGAATGTATTGTTTCTCTGATAGCATTTCCTTGAAATTACTTTAACACATTCGATGATATTTAATATGTCCTTTTCGCTCTCCTCTTAAACTTTTCAATAAATTTCTGATAAGGATAATTAAATATTCATAAACATTAGATTTCTTATTTCTGTTTACGTTTTAAGTGTTTACACTGTAAAAAAATTGATCTATGAGAAAAAAAATAAGATTTCTTTTAATCTTCTTTCTTCTAATCGGAATTTTTAGACTGAAATTATCATTTTTTATTACAAATCTATCTCTAGTTCACTACAACTGTGACAGTTAAATTTCGTTTTTACGAATGAATTATTTTTTTATAAGCGACACAGTTTCTTTTGCAGACAAAATTATTTAATAAATCATTATTAAACATTTTCGATTCTTGTTTATCCCCATTATCCCTAGAGCATAAATGCACAGAACATTCTAATAGAAGTAATAATTTTACATTCATGAAAATATTCTTCAGTCTGATGTACTTCACAGGAACTGAAAAACTACTCAATATCTACGTCTAGAAGGTATAGTTGAAACATAAAATTGTAATCTTTTATTTTTCAATTGATCCTCTTAGACACGGATACTGTCTAGCTTTGTAGTTCCTGTAAAGTACACTTACATCAAGAATTTCTTTTTCAATAAAAAACTAATATTTCTAGACAGAATTTTAACCTTTTCTTTTAATAAATATTTATTTATTAATCTGAAATATTCATTAGCTTCGAAACAACATATATCATAAAATCGAGATAAACTCAACTCAAAATACACTTATCACTGTTGTTAAATTCACTTTTTCAAATTGATTTTCCACTCACACTAGAAACCATTGACTATAAATGTTCAATTATTGATTATTAATACTTCAAAGGAACTTTTTCTCATTCGACAAAGAAGGAAATGAAATTTTGGTCGTGAAACCATTATTAATCATTTTTGATTATTCGTAACGATTTTTGATTAATATTAGAAATGATTTATTGAACATTTTTGTTTGTGAAGTGAGAAATCTATTCATTTATGAAAGTGAATTTAACTACAGTGTTAAAACTGTATTTTGAGTTAAATTCCAACTAGAAATCCTCTTTTCCTATATTAATTCGTGTAATATTAGTGTACGTATTAACCTTATTATAATTATATAGTTATACAAATATAAACACATCTGAATATAAACATAAATGAACCTTAATTGTTAAATAGTGTATATTTACTAAAATATTTTTTTAATTTTAGACAAAAGATCATTTTTATCGATTTCATTCATTGATAATTAATGAAGCAATGTTACTTTTCAACAACAGTGAATACTTTAAGGATTAGTTCAACTTTTACAGTAAATATCGATAATTATTCTCAACACGAGTTTAGTTTCCAGAACTGAAGATGAACCACATCTTGTACAGAAATATGTCCCTCTTTCAATCATTAAAATTTTATTATTTATCTTAATATTTATGAAAATGTAATATATAAAAAATTTAAAAAATTTGATTATGAACAGATATTCACACACATATATATATATATATATATATATATATATATATGTGTGTGTGTGTGTGTGTGTGTATGTACATAAATATATAAAGACACAAGATTAAACAATCGTTTAAACTTGATACGACCGGTACAAAATTCGAAAGATATATACATGTCTTGTTTATAATTTCGTTTCATCTCCATTGAATATTCGTTACCCGTTTCATAAAATAAATATTTACAATTTAGCGAATAATATAAATTACTTTCCCGTTTACCGAGCTCGACGCTGTTATGTTTTGATTTGTTAATATGACTTCTCTCCGCAGTCCAAGAACGTCGGCTTTTTCGAAACGCTGACGAAAATATGAATTTTTGACTGAGGAACGGAAACGTTTTGAAAGACAGACACGGAGAGTTGATATGCATCGTTCGTGAAAATATTTAATTAAATTTGGAGATAACCTATATATGTATATATATATATATATGTCTTAAATTTTTCCATCATTAATTTGTTGTTTTTCAAAAAAAAAAAAAAAACGCAACAGGTTGAAAATGTATGCTTTACATTAAGCTGCTTTTTATGATAAAACAAGAATGTAATTTAATATTATTGTTATTAAATACCAGGTAAATTAATTATTTACATCTTTTGATTTGCCAATTCACTTAAAACAACTTAAGATGTAGGAATAATTTGCTCTTTTCAAATAATAAGTTTATAATTCTGTATTACTGTTGTTCAATTCATATTTTACAAGAATAGAAATTCTTCTTACATAAATAAATAAATAACACTAAACTTCATTATAATATTTCTCATTTCTCTCTCTCTCTCTCTCTACATATACATATACATATACATATATATATATATATATATATATATATATATATATATATATGTATATGTCGAGAATCTCATCCCATAAGAAAAAGAAAACTCAAAAATAAAAAATATGCACTAAATGTAATTGAATAGAAAAAGGGGCTGATCAAAAAGCAACATGTACCTATTTACCAGCTTATCAGTGCCGCGGGCGAGGGTGACATTTTATAAAGGATGTTGGTAATATCAGGAGGGTTAAAAAATAGGGTGAAAAGTGATGGTAGTTTTACCTAAGGGTAACTGAGATTGACCGCAACGGTTCCCCTACATCTTTTTCTTATATATATACACATCGATATCGTAACATGTTTTAAGACAAATATTTGTCTATTGGGAACAGAAATAAATCGTGAATTGGTTGACGTATTTTCGAATTTGTTCCGAGTAATGTAAGAAGGGGACGTGTGCACTCTTTTACCGATTCAGTTGTCTATTCGGTCATGTCATATAATAGTAAATGTATTTTTGACATTGTGTAGGATATTTTCAAATTTGTTTTATCGTTTATTATATTTACAATATTAAAAAAAAATCATTTTGTTATAAATAACAAACTAATAAAATGTATCAAGTCTCTAGAAACACTAAATTGTTAAAAAGCTTCTTGTTGTTTATCCGCCTTTCAATACCGATTCTAGCGCTCTAAACCCTCAATAACCAATGTCGATTCCATTATTTTAAAAGGTACAAAAAAACTTAACATTTTAGAATTGAATCCTTATCATATTTTTCTTTTTGTATACATTTCTAGTACCGTGGAAAAAATTACTTGGACAAATGATTTTCTTTCACTCCACATGCTACAATAATTTTCTGTTCAAAAATATTTAAAAAAATATTTTGATTTTTTGTAATGCACATTTTAACAAAAATTAAACTATCTTCATACTACCAAGGTACAGAACAATGTGATGATTTCTAATAGATTTTTCAGGACTCTGTCATTTGGAAAAAGATGCCATCGGTATATAAATACACATAAGCAAAAATCAAAAAAATAAGTTTGTGATGAAACAGGAATGTAAAAGATGTAAAAGACTACAAAATCAAACAGCTAATCAATACATTCGAATTATGTAAAGAATATTAAAATTGTATTATCTTAAAGAACACAATGTTTCTTACTTTTAATACATTTTGAAGTCACTAATCATCCAAAACAGTAAAGATACAGCAAGTTCTAATACAAAGTTTGATATACTTCACATGAAAAGTCTTTAGTTTGATGTACTTTACATGAACTAAAAAACGACTACTTAGATCAGATTGAAAATCCAATATACAACGTGATCGATCTAATATATAAAAAAGTAATTAGTAATAGGTCGTGATAAATAAAACAAATTAATTCTTTTCAATTCTTAAATCGACGACATATCGATTTTTTATAAAAGCAACGACACCCTTGAAACATACTCTCATCCTATCGTATATTTAATATATAAAGTATGTAAATTAAAAACAAAATCATTATTAAACACATAACGTACTTTATAATCATCATAAAAAGACAAGCGCAACACCTAATCAAAACTTGACTGACGTTTCCTTTAAAAGAACATGACATTGAAATAACTAAGTCGACATCAACAAAGAATGAAAAATTTGAACAGCAGATCGATCTCTTGTATATATTTATATACTTCATGTATATATATATATACATATGTATATATATATATATACATTACCCCCTATATACTTATATGCATATAATAAGAGTAACCATTTCCCAAGCGGGATTCGATCACACGCACTCGACTTGAATGTTTCGCGTGAGTCTTGTGTCTAATGTAAATGAGCACGCGAAAATACGTTCATTCAAATATTATCCGGGCTTTTGTGACGTTCGAGCTAACTATTTGAAAAACTATATGGATACTAGTTGTATAAGGAAAATAATTTAGTTGATTGTGACTGTATTTTTTTCTTGCTGTGTGAGATTCCAATACAGATTAATGGAATCACTTTAATCGATTGTATATTTAGAGAACTTTTTTTTTAAAAAAAAAACAATATTTCAAACCCTCATTTATTTATATGTGTATATATATATATATATATATATATATGAATATTTTCAATTTCGGGTCACGCCCAATGTTTGTTTTGCCAAAACATTGCTTTTTATATCCGTGTACATGAAAGACTGAATGTTTTATTTTTTAATGTGGTTTCATTATAATTTAAAACTAGGAAGTTATTTGCGCAGAGAAGTTTGTAGCTTTTTTTAAAAGAAAAGTTACAAAAAATTGTGTAAAGGATTAAGCTGATGACGTTGTAACATGACTGCGTTTTTTTTTGCTGTTTTAATATTGTTAATTATCTGCAACTATAATGTTCGAAAAATCGTTTTAGGTAAATATGCGGTCGATTGCATTGAAATAAAAGAAAAATAATAATAATTATATATATATATATATATATATATATCGATTAAAAACAGCATTTTTCAACTAACTACCAACGTTTTAAGATTATAATTCCAAATCTCCATTTTCAAATCTTTACTGATTGAAAAAAATGATGACAATTTGTTTGCGAGTGAGTTACATATCAATGTGTATTACCATAGTTAGTGTTATGTGAAGATTTTATCAGCTGTGATTAAAAACGGTAAGAATTATCAAATTTTGTATCATTAGTAATTAAAAATATATATTATCGAATGAGATGTATTAAAATTGAAAATATTGTTGTAAAGTATATAAAAAAAACTGATTAGATTATATTTTTATGTCTGGCGGATAATGGGATATTTCTTGAGACATTTTTGTATCTGCTTCTTAGGAATTGGTATCTGAGTAAATCAAGAAGTTACTCTTCAATGTGCAACTAAGAAACATTCATGATTATTGAAATGAAATCTGGATAATCCAGTGTTAAAACGTGCCTGCATGAAGCAAGTAAATTGATACTTTATGGAATTAATAACAAACTACTCGTCAGTGTGGGACTAAGTAAGATCATGATTATTGCAACGAAACGCCGAGAATTTAACTATTGCCTCATAGTTTTTTTTTTTTATTTTTTGATCATACAGTCGATTTGTAAAATTTATATCAGCAACAATATGTTTTCAAAGTATAGTCAAGTACAATATTCATCATTAATAGATTTTCTTTAGTTTAAAACTTTTGTAAAGATATTTTCCTCGTAATTCGAAAAACATATAGTATTTATTTGTAAATTTCTTTCAAAATTACTTTGAATATGTTTGAATTATAGTAACATCACAAATAAGGCATCTTATTTCTCACAAAATTTTAATAGAACTTTTAAAAGTATTTATTAGTACGATTTAAACTGAAAATACTTTATGGTTCGGAAAACGAGCTCAATAACTCAATATATATATATATATATATATATATATATATATATATATATATACTAATTAATTTTAATTTATATTTAAACAGAAAAATATGATGAAAAAGAATGATGAATAATGAAGATGATAAAATACTATTTAAACTGAAAATACTTTATGGTTCAGCAAACAAACTCAATAACTCAATATATATATATATATATATATATATATATATATATATATATATATATATATATATATATTAATTGATTTTAATTTATATTTAAAAAGAAAAATATTAGAATGATGAATAAAGAATAGGATAGAATCAATAATAATGAGGTAAAATTGAAAAGGCCGACTGAGGAAAAAATTAAATCGCATCAACCGTTTATGAGAGAACCAATGTTAAATATTCTTAAATATATTTGATGTGAGAAAAGAAATATTCGATAAACAAATATAAATTGAAGGTGTCCAGGACCACTTTATATGATATTTCTGTACTTTTGAGCTAAAAGAATAATGGCAATCGCAATTGAAATACGGATAAAGAACAATAAAAAAATGATCAATAATTATTTATCGAACTATTTTGTTTAGAAATATTTTTTGTAGTTTGTGTAGTGCAAAAAATATTTTGTGCGTTGATTGATTGATTATTTCAGGTTTAAAAGCACGTCAATATTTTGTACGATCATTCACTTGCTCTGCAAATCATAATTTTTTTTTGATTAAAAGTTCCTAATTTAAACAAATATTTGGAAGAATCTTGAAAGATGTACTTGATAACGCTGGTTAAATTTTCCATATAAATAAAAAAAAATATTTTAATATTCAAGCAACTTGATTTTTTAAGTTAATATGTGAAAATACAACGATGGATATTTAAATAAAGATTTATCTTAAAGATTTATCTTATCTTTCTGAGCATAATGCCATTGTCGTTATAATGTTCATAAGAAATATTGATAAGTAATAAATAATTATCTACTAACTTCTTTGATCAGAAAAGAATAATGCTACGTAAAATGAAAATATAATCCATGTGGGAGGACTTTGGGTGGTTCAACTATAAACTAAAATAAATGAAAGGTTTTAAGAACAATAAACAGATCTTCAAATCCCGGTACATTGGAACAAAACAAATTACATTAATTATAAGTAAAGGAAATCATTATAAAAAGAATTAAATAAAATAGATTACAATAAATAATAAATTTAAATATATTAAGAATTAACATCAATGTTACATTTATTATGTTCGATTATTTTATATTATAAAACCACTTAAATATAATTTGATTTGATTTTAAATACTCATTGGTCTCGTATTCTATTAGGTTCAATATAGGTTTCGTTCAAAATATAAATATCCTGTATTTTTATTATTTTCCAAATACCTCCAAAACAAAAATCAAACTCGTTAAAAAAAGATATTCTAGTATCTAGTAGATTTTTATTTTTATTTAGAGTTTCAATAGAACCGCCAATATTCATCTATGGAATAAAATTTATTACAATCGATTCATAAAAATTCCAGTTCAGAGGGTTTTCTTTAGAACAGCACGGAGTCATAAGTGTCACATACAGTTTTTTGACCGATTCTACGTTTCTAAATGAGACACAGTAACCATAACTCTATAGCATCGGGAAGCCATTGTTAAACTCGTCAAGTTGATCTAAATGTGCATTATCCGACAGATTCAAATTACCATAACGAAACTTTAAAACGTCTCTGATACTTACTTACATCCGAACTATCTTTTCTATTCACTGTCGAATGACAGTCTTTGCATCGTTACACAATCTGTCTCCTTTCTACTCATAAAACTTAGAGTGCACTCGAATGAATTTCTCTGTCATACTGTATTATTCGAAAAATAAAAATCTGAAAATAGATACTTTAAACTAATAAGAGATAGAATGCTATTTTACGATTTGGAGAGTGGGAAGTAAATTTATTTTTTAAAAAAAGAAAACATTATATACGCTTACTCATTTTTTCCTAAAAAATAATTATAATTTTAATTCATTAACAGATTTTTTGAGAATGAACATAACTAGTTGACAAATCAGAATGACAGATTTGTCTCGAACAAAATTTATACATAGAGTTTATATTTGATTGAAAATGTCATTATTTAATCAACACATACGGATTCAATAGTACATTTGATATAACGGTCTGAAATAAAACAAGCCTAAGGCTTTTGTAGAATAAGTATACGTTATTTAATTATTTGAAATTATTTTCAACTTGATCTAAATTAATTGAACTGTTTTAATTGATGGTATTTATCGAAAAATCTTATTTTTCTTCTAGATGTTTCTTAAGTAAATAAGAATATGAAAAAATGAAAATTTTTCAAAATCAATTTCAATTTTAAATGTAGATAATTAATAACTATTTTTTTTCAATTAAAGACACATTTATGACTGATGTAAACACTAAATTCTAGATTTTGCTATTAATTATTCCAGAAATATTATTATTATTAATTATTTTTTTTATAAAATTCTATTGTTTTTTATACATCATAATTTATTGTTTGTTCTGATGATGCTACCTTTTAAATAATAATATATTTTTATATTAATTTATTATAAATTGTAAATGAATCGCAAATGAATTCTTTTTCATTCCAAGTACTATAAAACTGTTTTAAGTCAAATAATATTCTATAATATTTTTTGATTGTTGTTTATGTAAATTTTTTTGGTATCTTCAAACTGATAAAGTTTAGAAAAATCTGATATTAAACGATTTTAAAGTAAATTAATACATTTCGATTTAAGTAAATATCTCAGATTGATACACACACACAGTGAAATAATTACACACACACACACACACACAGTGAAATAATTGTAGAATTTAAATAGAAAAAGTCAACGAAAAGAAGAAAACTCGTAATTTTAGATTGTTATTTAATTTCATTGTCGATTTTTTTTAATTTAAATGAAGAAAAATTTATCATTGTGTGTATATAAATAATTATGTATTTAAAATAAAATTAGGTAATTTTGAAAATCAGGTTGAATAATGTGGAATTTTTTGATAGAAGCTCTGATGCCTAGAAAAAAATATTTATCAGTATGTTAAATTTAGTATCTTTATAAGTAAATGTTTTTAAACTGGGAATAAAAACGAAAAGTAGTAAAAGGGTGGACCGTTTTTTCGTTTTTAATATCCCTTCCACCAGATTTTGTGTTAAAGAAGTATGCTTATAGTTATTATTATTAAAGTTACATGTTTTATCTTAAAACAACACTTCAGGTTAGATAATAATTTAAGTGAGAGAACAGATACAAAATTTTGCAGAAAAGAAAAAAAAAATTAAAAACTTGTATGTATATTTTCATTCCAGGAACTACATTTTTCACTGGTCAAAATAGGTCAATAAATCGTTATTAATAATTTTTGAGTGTTACTATCGCGCATTTTAATCGAGATACCATCATCTTCAGAGCTCACTGAAAAATCTAACTTTTAGTATTTAAATCATTCAAGGCATGTATACCAATACATAAAATAAATCAAAAAATAACTTCTTAATAGAAAAAATGACTACATCCTAAAAATTAAGATGGGGATAGAAGTCAATATTTAATATTTTATCAAGGAGACTGTTCCTGAAATTGTGTTTATGTATACTCAATCAGTATTTTCTTCAAACCCAATCTTTAAGAAAAGATTAAAAAACTCTTTTCTTAGAAATTTTCAATATTCAATTTACTGTCCTAGGGAAATTTATTCATAGTTATTATTTATTTACTGTTAATTAGAAATCTAATACTTGTCATAATACAGTCCAAAAGTAAAAATTATAAAATAATGAAGAGTTACTGCAATAATTATAATCAAGTCGTATGTTTCATAAAATTACAAAATATTTCTGTGAGTTACTAATGTATATTCTCTGATAATGTAGTCTAATAATCTGAAACATGAAATAACGAAGTTGCTACTGAAGTAATTAGAATGAAGGGACATGTTTTATCAAATTAGAATATTTATTAACTTGATAAGAAATCCAATCATTGACTTTTCTATTATTTAATAAGAATTATAGTTAAGAATGATTTTTATCGATAATATTCATTAATTTTATATATATAAGCACAATATACATAACTCAAATTAATTATTGGAATATATATATATATACAAAAAAAAAACACATACATATAAATAAAGATGACAGATAAGAATCGTAAGTAATGACATAATACTTGAATAATACTTTTAACTGCTCGTTAGTTATAATGTATACGGCGGAAGAAAAGATAGAACGCACATGATAAATGCCTGTTTACACCCAAGAGATCACTAATGCGCTTATAATTGGCATCTGCTCCGTAGTTTTGAACACACGTACCCGCACACGGTAATTTTTGAATAATTGAAACGCTTAGTGAAAACTCTCGGCCATTTAATTTCGAATAATAGAAAATTATTTTCGAGCGGCGGCGCCGTCGCGAAGACGATAGCGCGTACGGCTTACATGAATATGTTAATCGAAAATAATTAATTAATACGGTCTTTTTGACACAATGATATATGGCGGCCGCCGTGCACTGCCGTGAAGACAACACGCGCTCTGAACTTTGAAAAGTCGACGCGGAGCGTTGACATTTCACACATATTTTTTTATATATTTCTTCTCTTTCTCCTTTGTCGTACATGATTATGTATACACACATATATATATATATATATATATATATATATATATATATATATATATGTATATAATGAGCGACAATAAAGTTTCAAGAACGTTCTTATACACACCTATATACTCGCATGTTAATGACTGTTGTTACCCTCGACTAGAGGGGTAACTACCCTAAATAAAGATGCACTTAGTCTAACAATATTGTTTCTACGCAAACATACCTGCAGTCTTATTCAGATATATCGTTTGGGTTACAGAATTAGGAATGAAAATAAAACAGTGTAGTTAAAAATATGTCTTTTATATAAATAGAAAAATACCTTGCATAATATTAAAACACACACATATTATATATATATATATATATACATATATATATATATATATATAAAGAGAGAGAGATTTTATAAAAAATATACCAATAATAATGCTATTTTATTTTAAATACCCATAAAAATTTGAGATATTTGAGTTAAGTATTCAATAATATTCGTATTCGTATCAATATACCCATTATTGTATCTTTCTGTTTGAATTTCTACCAATACACCTCTTCTTTGTATTTTAGTATAATTGATTTCAAAATTTATTGTTCATCCATAAACTCATATCGAGTATTAACATAATATTAAGTTATGGTTATTTGTTTATATGATATATTTGTATATATATATATATATATATATATATATATATATATATATATATATATTCATTTTTTATTGATAATTAACGAATTTCCACAACAAATACTTAGAATATGTAAGTTCAGTATAAATACTCCTGTTAATAATGAGTGTTAAATATGAAAATGATATTTTTCTATGTGTTAGAGTACTGAGAATGATAGTATCGTCATTGGAATATGAATGAGCAACATTCGAAAGTGATCAATAATCATTTTTGATAAGAAAGAATTATATGGTGGAGTGAAAAATAATTGAAATAATATTTGTTATATATATATATATATATATCTGATTTACAGACACATATCTAATTTAAGATATTTTTGAAGGAGATAACTGAATTTTATGCATATCTAATTTCAATCTCATTTATTGATCCTGAAACATTGATTTTAGACAAATGTTTGAATTTATGTTTCATATTTAAAGAAAATCTCACGATTTAGTCTCAATTTTCAAGAACAGGGCTATGAAATTAAATAAATATCTAATTTAAATTTATATTTTTGAATGAGATAGCTAAATTTCATGAATATCTAATTTTTAATCTCATTTTTTGATTCAGAAACATTGATTTTAGAGAAATGTCTGACTGTAAATTTCATATTTCATGTAAATATAACGATTTAATCTCGATTTTCAAGAATAGACCTGCAAAATTAGACAAATGGCTTATTTAACTTTCTTTTTTTAAAGAGCATATGTGAATTTTATGAATATATAATTTTTGGTCTCATTTTTTATATTCAAACATTGATTTTAGACAAATGTCTGAATTTATGTTTCATATTTCAAATAAATCCAATGATTTAGGCTTGATTTTCAAAAATGTAGCAGCAAAATTAGACAAATGTCTAGTTTTGTACTTAATTTGTTTAGGTTATAATAACTGTTAAGTATTACTGATCAAAAAATTAAATATAGTTGCTAAATGGAAGCAATATTTGGAATCATACTCTATTAAAGAAACAAAATGTAAATAGTGTTATTGTACTTTATGTGATCATATTGAGTTACTTGAATAGTAATCTGGTATAAATACATTCGGCTCTCGAGCCATCTTCATACATTACGAGTAAATGTGGTTTACAATTAAATATAAAAAATAACGAATTATAATCTATCTTACATTGTAATAAATATATATATATATATATATATATATATATATGTATGCTAATTAAACTACATCAAAGTATTTAATACAATTAGTATAATTGATTATATTTAATATATCAATAATCTATCTAATCAATGCTATCCAATCAAAACTGGTTGTTCCAAATCAACAAATATCTCATCAGGACCCAGACTATCAGAACAATACGTTAACAAAATAAGAGGTACACAAGTAGGCAAATACACCTTTAAATGTGTACAGAACAATGTTCATTTAAAATAGTTTTCTTATTAAATAAAATAATCTTCCAAATTGAAAAGATCATTCAGAGTTGCAAAATCTGTAGAAATTAACAGATATTCAGAAAATGTTATCGAGCATAAATCATAATATCGTGTCATCTCATAAACTAGAATAAAATTGTGTGATCAAAAATGTTCAGTTAGTTATTAATCATTTGAATTACTAGATAAGCAATTCGATGAGAATACTACTATTAAAAATGTAAGGTAAAAAATGTAAGAACTTAATTCAATAACTACATATATTTTCTCACTAAATTTTTATTTGACTTTGAACGTTCTGCTATCCATCAATTCCTTCAGGACACTAAATACAGAAAAATCTGAAACATGTCTGATAATACAGACGTTTTCTTATCTTCTGATTTTTCTCTAGAATTTCGCCTAATATATATATATATATAATCGGTATCCAAATGTACGCTAACGAAAATCAATAATTATTAACATCATTTTTTACTCAGAAAACTCATAGTAATTACTGTGATAAAAAAATAAGATTTATGGAAATGAATTTAGCTTCAGTTCTAGAATTTATATCGTAATTAGTCATCTATATTAAGCTCAGTACTTAAAATGCATCGTCTATTATAAGCTTACTACTTAATAAAAACATAACTATAAATTACAAACACAAGATGTAAATCACTTATTTCTTATTTTATTATAAATTATCAGATAAATTATGTTTGCATTCTAATAAAAATTTTTAAAGATATATTATCAACATAAAAGTGACTTTAAATGTCCAGAAATTAGTAAACAGAAGATAAATAACAGAAAAATTATAAAAAAAATGTTAATTATTGAACCAAAATTGTAAATTTCTCACATAATTTTTCAAAACCACACTATATTTTCATATTATATATATATATATATATATATATATATATATAATTTATTTAAAAATCATAAATGAGTTTTAAGAAACGATGACAATTATTTAAATTGTTATTAATTTATATTTCTGAGAAACTTTATGCGTAGTGTATTTAAAAAAATGAATTATGTATGTATTTCTTTAATGAACGATATATAATTGCGACATAAATTTAATTCCTTTAATCAACTCTTTTTAAAAGTTTTTTTTTAATCCAACTTAACTATGGTAATATTTAAAAATATACATGAAAAGACACCGACGGGATTTTCGTACGCGTTTAGATTATTATTAATAGTATTTTTTCTAATTGAAATCAATGTAATTAGTTTATAAAAATTACAGAACGATTAATTTCTAAAAACATTAACTTGATTACTACCGTGTTTTTTTTTTGTGTGATATGAATCACTTCCTTGGTATTATGTTTTGAAATATTCTTTAATGAGATTAAATTAATCGTTTTCGGTTTAAACATTTGACATTTATAAGATTTTCTCACAAGTCGATGCAAACAGATATAAGAGTGTTAAATATATTATAAAATACTACAAACGTATTTTAAACACATCGTCTTTGTTTTTATATCACATCAACATCTACTTTAATAAGTCATATACAGGGAAATTACAAAACTAAGACAATATGATGGATGTGACGAAGTTTCTATAAAGGTAGACATTCTGTAACAGGATATTACTCGTTTCAAATTTACTTCGAAGTGCATCCAGAACTTAAAACATGAAATTAAACCACATTTACCACGTAGTTGTTAATTTACAGTTAGTGATTTTGCCGTGATAATCTTTGTTATAGATGGAAAAATGGTTTAGTTACAGAAAATGTTAATTAAATACTTTATAAATAATTATATTCATGATTTAAGTATATGTGAATTTGAGATTATTATTGATATTATTTTTTTAAAAGAGAGCTTAATATCAAATTCCTCAATGTTATATATTTAAGTATGATAAATTATAAATTTAATTTATAATTAAAAATAATATGTTCTTTCATTTAATAATAGAATTCAACGTTTTAGAACTAAAATCGTGTTGAAATTTTCTAATTCTGAAAGACATTAAGGCTTCTTGTTTAAATGAAATTTAGGTCTATGAAGGAATAAGGATTAAATATTCGATGTAGGATATATATATATATATATAATACATGTACATATGCATATATATGAGTTAAGATAAAAATCCTGAAATTATGGCGAAAAAGAAACGCCAACAAATTATACACATTCAACGGAAGTAACATAAACATATTTTCCAGACCATCTACACTAAGATTGTACGGCTTAGCTGCTGAGATCCCGCCGCAGAAAATTGGCATAGGTGCCAGTCTCTCTCACGCAATTCGCGCGGCGTCCTTATCTCGCCGACTCTCTCCTTTCACCCACTAACCATTTCACTAGACGTGCTTGACATTTTAATCCCCGCATTAAAATGCATTAGAATAATGTGTGTTTGTTGTACACGATTTTCCGCACCGTTGTACGCCCTGAAGAAGAGGTCTCTTTCCGTCCTCCTTCAGACTTTTCCTAAGATCGTGTCGTTTTTTTTTCATCCACCTCGTCCGCGAGACATGCTCAATACACGGTGAATATCAAATTAGATTGTATCGTTTATTCATTGATTTGTTAATATTTCGATTTGTATACATGGGATAGAAATGTAAACAAATGTACACTGATTTGCAAATACTTGCACGAATGTATAACAAGAGAGTATTAATATTTTTTTTAACTTTTTCAGTATGTGAATCAATTAAATCGAATAAATAAATATACATGGATATATGTATTCAATCTATTTTTTTTCAGAACAAAAAGAGTAAGCAAAAAATTAAATATGAGATGTTTCAAATTATTCTACAGGAATTGTATAGGTTTCATGCGATTTTATTTCTTCTACGAATACTTTTGGTTTCAATATTTTCAGATGAATTTTATACACTGAAGATCTATCCTCTACAAAATATTTAACACTAAATACTTCAAGATTACTCAAATCAAATGTGATCGTAAAATAATCGAACTTACATCTGATCTACAAAGTTCGTATAGACCAGAGAACAATTACAGACACATTAATGAATTAAAAATATTAAATGTCTAAAAAAATCTGATCTCATAAAGACAAAAATGTTTGATTCTTCTTTAAATATTATTAAAAGAATTTATTTTGTTCATTCAATTTCATTAATTAATTATTTAAAAACATTTCTAATCTTCTCTTAACTTAAACATTCTTTCATACATATCCGAAAAATATTAAAACCGTTTTAATGAACTTTTCAAATCAATTATCACCGAAGGTTTCACAGAATTGAAAATGTTAAAAATATATTATCAAGTTTTTCTCATACAATAAGTGACTACTTCTATGTATTTATGTTCCTATATCCAACTAATATCTTCTTTAGGAGACAAAGATATTAAGAACGCATAGACCAACATTAAGATATTACGAAAAAGTATTAGGTTAGTAGGAAAATAATTGCGGTTTTTATTTTTTGAATCCTAACCTTAATTTTTTCAATGAAAGTGTTATTTCATCATGTTCATGTTAGTATCATTTTTAAAGTGCATTTTCTGATGTATATTTTAGTAACATCGATTTTGCTATTATTATTAATTTTGTTTTAAATTGGGTTATTGAATTAAAGATGGAAATGAAACAAATAAGAGCAAAAAGCATCAGAAACTGGTCATAAACTAATCGATGCTTTTGGTGTGAGTAATGTTAAGAAAAGTATAGTGCAATGGTGGTTCCAAAAATTGTATGCTGGATACAAGAGCGTTGAAGATGAAAAAAGTCGCGGATGTCCTTATTCAGCTCATAAAGACCAACTGAAGGCATTAGTTGAATCAGAACCACAGACAATAATTGAGAGCTTACACAAAAGTTAGGCGTTAGTCATCCAACAATTCTGTACCACTTAAAACCACTTAACTTAAAAAAATATATACTAATTTTAAGGTCATAAGTCACAATTATTTTTTTGCAAACCTGATATTATATATATATATATAATTTTGAATTATTAAATACATAAGAGAGTAAAATAAAATATTAAACAGGTTGTCAGAATATATAAAAACCAGATATTTATAAAACATAAACTAAACGTACAATTTATTCATAATCATGACAATTTTATTAGTGAATAAGTGAATAACAGCTTGTTCTGGATTCAACTTCTATTTAACAAAAAACAATTTCTTGCACCAACAAACCGATTGCTCGAAATTACAGAACCGATGTGGAAAACTTGAGTATAAAATTTCACTTTTGCAAAGAAAGTGACGATAGTACATAGTATTAATAATTCTATTATAAGAAAAAATAATCAATATTATTGTGAAGTATTCAAAATTGAAAAGGTCAAAGATATAGAAGTACGTTAACGCCACTGAATAAAATTAAAAAATGCCGGAAATTGAACTAGAATTGTGCTCATATATATATATATATATATATATATATATATATATATATATATATATATATACATATACATATACATATATATATATATATATATATATATACATATACATATACATATATATATATATATATATATATATATATATATATGGTTTGATTTTACTCTCAGATTCCAGGAATATATAAATTTGAATCCGATAACTTTTGATGAAATTCTCGATTTAATATTTTCTAGTGTACAGAGGGACATTTTAAATATTTCAACATATTTTTCATGAATTACTAACAAATTCAATTCAAAAAACTGAAAATTAAATATTGTGTTCCAGAAATTTTCAAAATAAACATGGATATTAATCTGGATTTTATAAATTATTTCGATTAGTGCTCATGAATGTTTGATTTTATTCAGTTTTAATATATTATTTTAATAATAGATATTGTTATCGGTTTTCAATAAAAAAAACGTGGTTTAATTTATGTGTACATACGTACATACATACATATATATATATACATTTGTGTATGTGTATGTACATAAACATGAGCTTTTCGTCCGATGTGAATTGTTGCATCTGTGTTCTGTTATTCAAGTAAATCAAGCCAGTGTGTAAAGGACGTTGGACCAGAGAGAGGTCCTTTCTCCATCGTTGGTCGGCTCTATGTGTGTGTATTTTGACAGCATTTGCACCGATGTGGAAAATTACATTTATTACCAGACATTACTCTCCCGTGACTGTTAGGCAGCGTTAAGAGCACAGACATAGGAGCGGGTGCATTGCGCGCACAGGGACTCGAACCGACGACTCGAGTTACACTCTATGTCCTGGTTTAAGGGCACCGCGCGCGACACAAGATGAATGCCGTTCTGTTGTAGTCCTGTTCAGAGGTGGAAAATGGAGGTTGAATTGTGCGGTTGATGTTGGTGAGAGATATTCACAAATCTCACTGTATATTGGCCAACGAGCTAGTTTCAGCCACTGTGCCATTTATCCGCAGCGAGTTAATTGACGAGAATTGTTTATTATTAATTTCCGACGTCTGTTTTATATGTACAGGTTTTTTTTTTGACTGACTACAGAAACGACTTTAAAGTTATATAGAAGTTTATGTGTAAGATTTGGTTGGATTTTTTGTAGATTTTTCTTTGCGGAATTTTTGTTCTTAACGTAGTTCCTTTTATAACAGTTTCAACTTTGTTAATAAAATTCAAACTATTTTTTTTTTAAAAATATTTTCATCTTACAAGTAAACTGTTAAAATATTTACTTCCCAAAGTGAATTACATTTTCATTTTTCTTGTATATTTTTATAACAATTTATTTTTTCTTTTTTTACTTAAGAAATTCAAAATTGAAAGGAAATTTGGTTCATTAAATTAAATATGTTTAAAGCAGAATAGATGAATTAAGATTTAGTTCTTTTTTTGTTTCGTTTCAAAACTTTGAATTATTCAAGAAATCAAGAATTATTCAAGAATATATTTGAAAATTAATTTTTTTTTATACCAATAGAATATATTTTAATGACGTATATATATATATATATATATTGAACGAGTATTATCTAAAGAATTTTTCTTCTAATATTAGTTCATCAAAAATGTGATATTTATAGATTGAAAAACTCGGCCCGGTGTAAAATAATGTAGTCTCTGACACAAAACATCCGTACAAAACCTTATCGAAAGTCATACCCTTATATTATTGTGTAAAGATATATGGGAAACCTGATATCTAAATATATATAAGTATTATATATATATATATATATATATATATATATATATATAAATCTCTCTCTGTATCGATTTTTTCTTCTGACAATGTAATCAGTGACTAAACTTAGCGATGAGATTTTACCAATTTTTTATGCAATTCGCGATATCCAGATATACAAATCTTCAGCTCACATTGAAATTTGAAGGCTCGTTCAGAATTTGTGTCATGAACAAGAAAATGATTTTCCAATTTATTGTAAAGTTGAAGGTCTTCTCGAATTATATTTGCAGTGAGGGAGATAGTTTTTTCTTCCGCTTCACAATCGTTTTCTGGATCTTCAATGATATCAAAAGTTATACCAATAATATAAACGTCATTTAAGGCATTATCTACAGGTAGTTTGTCGGCATCATTCTCGCTAAAGGTATCAAAATCTTCTCCATCAATTTAATGTGCTGAAATAATGAATTCAGCTGATAATATCGAATAGTTGCACTGTTTACAACACATTCAAACCAAGCTGCTTTTCAGCAAGCATTTAAAGTTTGTTACCTTATTTCAGCGATAGCAGATGAAATATAGTTTAAACAGTCCAAAATAGAAAATATTAAATAAAAAATATAATAATTTCAATTTATAAATTTTTAAACAACATGCAGCTCATATATGTATGTCTATATAACGAGGAAACCTCGAATTTGCATGAAATATGCATCGAATAACTTGAAAACCGCATTAAAAAGATACGCATAAAAACACTGGACTCTATATATATATATATATATATAATTTTTCATTTTTTTATACAAAATAAAATAAATAACAGAAAACGTAACATCGCTCTTAGAAAATAAATTTGTTTATAGACAATTGAATCCTTTAAAGTACGAACATGACACCCAGTATCGCCCGTTATAATTAAGGTTAAATAAATATATTTAATTAAAGTATATACATAAATCCAATGAAGAGACTTTTTATTATCTCAACAATAAACATATTTACTCTCAAATAGAGTCACATAAGTACACAAATAATTGTACAAACCCCTCTAGCAAACATTCGAAAACTAACTTTTATTTAACAGTTATACCATGCTTAAATTTCTTTTGAATGCAAGTTCCTAAGGAAATCGTTCAGACTTTTCTCCTCTTTCTCTCTTTTTCTATACATACATATATATATATATATATATATGTATGTATGTATGAAAATATGTGAATGTTCTGAATATCCTTTGAGAGCATTCATCTATAACGCATACTCAAATCAACTTTTAATTACAATCAGCAAAACAACATCAGCAACGTTGTAATGTAACGAAACACATACGTGGGATTTAATATAAACAAATGCATTATTGAATACTACATATAATTAAATTTAAATGAAAATGTTTATTTCGTACGGTCCATTTAAATAATGAAAGCAGCGCGGATACAAACGTACGAGCATTGACTAGACATGTGCATTTATTTCAATCCAAACACATTGAAGTATAAATACATTATTATAAAACGAACCTAAAACAGAAACGTACACAACATGTAGATACATTTTATATATTTAATATATTTAATATATATATATATATATATATATATATATATATATATATATATATATATATTAGCGCATATCAGGAACCGTCATAGAATTTGATATTACTACAGTACAGTGAGGATGTATTCTCAAACACAGCGTGGGGTTGACAGCAGGTGGTGTCAGCGTAGACGGTGGTGGTTGTGATGGAAGGTGGTTTCAGAAGCACTTACACACGCCGTGAACACACTTCTTGTTTGTGAGTGTTTTCCTCCCTCCCTTTTACATCCAGTTGTTGATGCTGCAGCGTGTAATCTTTCTACTACGCTACTGTCTGTCGACAAGGTTGCCGTGCAGTTTAACCATTAAATGAAGAACACCGGGGGAACACATATCGTGCCGAAAATGTCTAGATTTATTGTTTATATTGTCGATACTAAGAGGTTGATGAATGACACACATTGATTCGATGTCAATGTTTTTTCTACTTCTTTTTTTTTGTTCTCCGGCCGCATTGTTCGTGAAAGTTATTTCGAGATGAAAGTAAATTCGGTAAGAAACGAATTATGATTTCTTAAGGATGGCGGTTCTTTTGTCTTCGTTTCTTTTTTAATTCTTTATTTCCGGAGGGATTTGTTCCTTTTGAATATTAATGTTATCTGTTTATATTTAATTTTAGTGATTTTACATAAGAAATTTATAAGATTGCTTCAGATTTTATTCCATTCGACAAAGAGAACTTTTCTTTTGTCGTTCATGTTTATTTAAATTATATATTTATATCGTTTTTAATAATGAAAAAAATACATTTATGTTCCTTATGAATTCATATAATACATAAAGTTATAATTGTTATTGTAAAATTTTATGCCTGTAATCCTGTTGGTATGTTTTTCTGGAGATATTCTTATGCCAGGATTAGTTAAATGTCTGCTCTCAGCTAAATTTATGCTAAGTAAAAAGCAAACATTTAACCGATATTAAAGGAAAAGGACTACCAAAACAATATAAAGTTATAATTGTATATATTTTATTCTGATATTATATCTCTTCATTTTTTTATATCTTC
Organism: Acanthacorydalis orientalis; assembly: GCA_034766995.1. Classification (NCBI taxonomy): domain Eukaryota; kingdom Metazoa; phylum Arthropoda; class Insecta; order Megaloptera; family Corydalidae; genus Acanthacorydalis; species Acanthacorydalis orientalis. The sequence goes on along the minus strand of CM068318.1, from coordinate 41,936,740 downwards.
TGCTTACTATAAATTTTATACCTATATCTTTTGACTTAATTATAAATCATACGGTTAATAATTTATATAAATTGAAAAAATAAGAATAAATATCTCTATTGACAAACTCGAAATTAATAACTTATTATTATCTAGAATTATACAGGTTCTTCTTATACTCTATAGAATAGGAGTTGTTAATTATTCAACCTGCACTAACAGTGAATAATTACATAGTATTTGTATTTAGAAGAAAATCAATGATATGTATTCCCACTTATATAATATGATTTAAAAAATAGACTTCTTACAAATCCATAATTTTAAAGTTCAATTTTTTAAGTAGCATTTTCTGCTATACAAATATTAATTATTAATCACAACACGATTTAATGATTCTTCTCTAATTATAGAGTAAAATCCCATTATTATTTACATAACTGACTGTTAAACAGACTTCCAATTATTTTTAGTAATTGCTTACAAGTTTAAATTTTAAATATCTTTTATACTTTTAATTAAATTATTAATATGTATGGTTAATATCATATATAACTGAAATTTTAACATTTGAATCTGTTGATGCGTTGTTTTTGCTGTCTTCATCCTTTAGAATTACTTTACTATCTCTCAGGAATATAATTGAACAGTTATCAATAATCAACCAGTTGTACAAGATAAGAACTCATACGTGATCACCAGAATTCACTCGGAAATAAGATGTTTTTAATACAACCGATATAATTGTTATTTCGTTAATTGAAATAAGCATTTTCTAAAATCAATTTTTAGCATCACTCCACAAACTAGTTCTTTTTTGTCAAAAATATTCAATACATTATTATTGATCAGTTTTGAATTTTTTTATGTGTATTTTTATAGAAATTCCACCATTTTCGAAGAACTAAAGAATAGAAAATTATCAAATAAAATATTTCTGTATTTAAATGTATTGAGGATGATGACCTCAACATCAAAATACATGTAAAAGACAATGGAAAAATGATTAATACTATATTAATGAACATTTTTTACTAAAAATATTTTTCTTCGTTTGTGAGATTAAATTTAATTTGTGAAATTTTAGCTGAAGATTTCAAAAATGGAACAGATTTTGAAAAAAAATCTCATACAAACAATATTCATTGGCCTACGAACATTTCATTAATTTAACTAAGAATGCGTTTCTGTATTTCTTTTATAGTTACAATATAATATTTACTGAAGAAAATTCCATACAAAATAATAAAGATACAAGAAAAGTAAGAAATCTAAGCCTAAAAATACATGAAATTCAAGTACATTCTCGGACGCTAATGATCTTAATTGTCGATACGCCCTTAAAATCCAAATAACAACAAGATCAACTACATTTATGATATGTTTATACTTTAAAAATTAATTAATTAAATAAAACACAAATATTTAATTTTAAAAATTCTGGTAAGAAAAAATGTAAAAAACAATTGTTAGTTACTTTTTAACTGAATATTTTAAAATATAAAAAAATCATTCAATTTACATCTTTGTATATATATATATATATATATATATATATATATATATATATACATACATATATATACGTATTTACAGAATACATAAATTGTAAAACAGAGGTTATAATAAAATATACCACCTGAAAAGTCCATTAGAATGGTAAATAAACAGAGTACGACAGGTGTGACTGGGATGCCACATGTACATTGACCCAATGTATTAACATACCACATTCTGTCAAAAACGTGCACTCTAGCCATAATTAAAAAGATTAACTAAAGCATAATTTTATCACTGGGTCACTAGTTCAGCTTTAATCAATGAACTAGAACGTATCCACCACAATACATATATTTTACGAAACGGCGAATAACTAGATTAATGTATACTAGAATAACAAATTCAACATAATCAATAATCAACGATTGAAACGTTTTCGTTTTCGCAAACAGAGTGCACGTATATTTTATTGAAATTAGTTTTCAGACAATAGAGTAAACTTATTCGAATTTAATATGAAACGAGCTGATATTTAAATGAGTCGGTGTCCAACAAAAACAAGGTTGTTTAAATAATTAACTAAATCGGAGTTGCAGTGTATGATTTGTTTCATAAATATTTTTATGTACGTATGTGCTTGTGCTTGTGTTCGAAATGAGATCAGAATCAAAATAAGTTACTTAATATCTGCAAAGATAATGTTGGAGTTTGTCTAGTCGTGCATTAAATGCTGTTAGAAGATCAAACGCGTCATAGACGTGCAAAGATAAACTAGGATCAAACTAAGCAGCATACGAATCCTTGCGCTTTGAAAAGTTAACGTAGACTAGGCGACAAATAGAACAGCGGTATCAGCAGTTTGTAAGGAGTCAATAGTACGTCTTGAGAAATTGCTGAAGCACTGCATTCGTCTTGCGTTCACTTACAATTTATTTAAATATACATTATTAACGTTTTTATAAACAATAAGATCATTTATTTACATTATTATTTCGAATTCAATTTAAACTTTTAATTTTTTGTCTAATTTATATTGTCATGTATATTTTCAAAGAATATTTTTTTCAAGAGTTCGATCATAGTTTAAAAATTTAATAAAATATTTCCATTAATTTTTTTAAAAATAATTAATTTATTTTTCTAGATTCAAATAATATTTCTGTTTAACTAATTTTATGGAAGTGTATGACTTTTACTATATTTACTGCACTTTTACAAATCTATTAAATAAAATTAATGAACATATTTATAAAAAGATAAGTATACACTTTATATTAAGTTCTCAAAGTTTTTTTGAAAATATTTATATCCTTAAAAATATCAAAACTATTATCTAAAAAAATAGAGTAATCATTTTCTGGATTATGAAAAATTATTCAGATAGTTAATAATTAATATTTTTCAATATAGTTCTGGGACTGTGACTGAATTCATTTTCACAAATAAATTTTTCACTCATTAAATAAAACACAAACATTATTGGATTAAAAGTATACAATGATTAATTATTAACCATTTTGATTGGTGTTTTCAGGCATTTTGATGGAAATTCTACTATTTTAAAAGCTGTAAGGTATATAAAAAAATACTTGACATTAGAGACTTAGATTTTTCTGTACCTTAACGCTTTGAGAATGGCGTTATCTCCGTTAAAATATGCATAAGTAGCTTCGTATACGACCAAAAAATTGTTTTTAGAGGAATCCAGATAGTTGTCAAGTGTTGTAAGATACACCGAACGCAACTGAGACTATTTTGAAAAATAGTACAATTTTATCTTCTGGCAATAAATGATTAAAAAGTACTAATTAAAGGTTTCATTTGACTCATCCTCCTATTAAATTATTTGTATTTTAGATTTTTATCAGACCAGCAAAATTTCACCTTCGTAAACATCCTGAAGTTTCGCTAGCCTAACTGTGAGGTTTTGTCTCGTCAGAGTAGGAGAAGACATGGTAACTTTACACCAATACTGACAGAAAATCGTCAAATTATGAGATCTTCGAGAAATACGATCAGTACGAGTCGTGAGACTGAGAGTTCGATATTCATTCCTGGGGAAGGACTCGAGTCTTTATATATATATATATATATATATATATATATATATATATAAACGCTGATTATTCGTTGAGAACAACATACAAAATTTATTTCATTCTCTCGAGGAACATCATCTGCACTTCACATAGTTCTTCATCTAGATAGAATTTAATTCGTCTTTAAAGGACGAGATGATTGAATAAATACTTGGATGTTAAAAAGACCTTTAATCAATCATTCTGTATACAACGGATTGAATCATTTTAATTACGAAATAGAAACACGATCGTTCCTATTTTTATTTTAAATTGATTACGGTACTGATCAATATATATATATATATATATATATATATATATATATATATATAAAATCAAATTTTACGCTGCAATCGTTTCTAAAGAAGACTACGTCGTTTCATTGAATGTTATTGAACAAATGTGATAGTAGACACGAATGCATTTCTGTACTCTAGTTTATTTATAATTCACATCTATATTCAATTTAATATTTTTGCTAAAATTGATTTATTTATTATTACATACAAACACACACACACACACATATATATATATATATATATATATATACATATAAATATATATATATATATATATACACCATTTTAAATGTGGACTAGGCTTTAAATAATTAAAATATATAACACAGTTATGATACTCTAAAATGTTCTGTTGTGTAACTATTTATAAAATGTATGTACTCTTTAATTTTCCGTATGAATTTCAGGAATGTTTAAATCATTAATACGATATTTTCTATCTAAAATTCATATAATTAGTTAGTTATTGTGGTTTTTGTGCGCTTCGACAGGTTAGGTCATTAGCACCCGTGAAAATTGATATACTATTTAGTGAAAGTGTCATAAATATTTGTCTAATAATTGTTGATAACATTTCAGTTGATTGTTATTTTAATTGTTAAGTATTGATGTTAGTACACACACACATACAGTAACCTGTAGAAGAGTAGAGAACAAGAGTGGAACTCTCATGGGGAGAAGTTGTACGTTGAAATCGGAGACACTGGACCTACGATTGCTCACAATTATATATGATATTGTTATCTATTTTCAAAGTCATTCATTTATATCAAGTTACTTCAGAGAATACGAACAGATTTTAACAACATTTGATTCATTATTTAAAATATAATTTATTATGAACAGAACATGAATCAATTTGAATTCGTTTAAACTTATGTGAAATTTAATATTTTTCTAATTAACTACAATGTAATTTTTAATCAATTTAAATAAAATATATTGTTTTGTTCACTATATTGTATGTTAATTGGATATCGTTGTATATTACTAACTACCCCTTTAGTGTTTATAAAAACGCCGTCAGCGAGTTTAATTTCGGCATCAAAAAATGCATTGTAAACATATGACATTGTAAACTTAAAACATTTATTCATTTATATAGAATATGAGTTTTTTTTAATGCGAATAATATTTAAAAATTAAAACATATGGAAATTATATTAATTTCTTAGAGATTTGACTGAAAAAAGAGCCTAGAATTGAAAAAAAAATCGTTTCATCATTATAATTATTTTTTAAACATGTTTTATCGAGTTCTTTTAAAAATATATACTTTATATTTCTTATGATCGGATTTGTGCTTTATATGAAATACTTGTTATCACATTACATAAGAGGAAATGTTGAAGGTATTTTTTCCAATATAGAATTTCTAGTTTAACGTTCTTTGTTGAAGTGAAATCAGATATACTAAAGATCGAACGAAACACGAACTATTCCTATTTAATAGATAGAGGTAGTTTTTTAAACGTACGTTATAGTAAAATTCTTGATAATACTTTAAATAATAATAATTTTCAGAAGGAAAAGCACTCTAAATAATGATTTTTAGCGAGACAATCTATTGAATGCACAATTTATTGAAACAATATACTTCTAATAAAAATACCATTATTTAAATCATAATTATTATAAAGAAAATTCTTTTAAAGTATGTACATTTTTTTAAATTTAAATTTTCATATGATAATTCTTTGAAAGTATAATTTGTTAATTACTGTTTATTATTCAAAATCAATATTCATCAATCATTATTCAAAACTGAATGATTCTGAGCAACCTGACCAAAATACAATTGACCATAATCAACCAAACTTTATCTCTAATCAAGTCTCACCAAGGTTTCCTTGCCTGTACTTGGCCTTGCCAGTTCTTACACGATTTACCTGACCATAATTGACCAGGACTAATGAAATCTTAGCTGAATTAATTACACTCAGATTTACGAGAATATATTAGGCTTCAATAGACCTCATCAGGCTTCACTAATTCAGCTAGATATAACTCTTCAAGCTCGGTGCCGTTTTAAAACTATCCGTACCGGTACAGTAAACATAATTCACCGCCGATATTTTTCATAAAAATTACTATTTATGAAGGGGTAGAAGGATTTTTAATTAGTTGAACACTAGTCAATCCTTACTCCAGCAATCAGTATCAATAGAACATGTATATTACAAGAAATATAATTAAAAATATCATTCTACTTCCTTGCGGTAAACGTTTGACGATCAGTAAACTGACATTTATTGAACAATGCATGCTTAATAGCAGGGTTGTAGTTGGTTTTAAATTAAAAGAGAGAATTGAAGCAATATTTGCGGTTTCTATCATTATTTTCTAAAACTCATTAGTGACAGAAGTAAATAATAGAGGATAACAAGGAATATCAGTGTTCTGTGAGTAACAGAAAGAAATATATTGTCAAATAAAAACACAGGTCGGTTGAGTTTACCATACCAAAACGGGAGACTTAACGGGATTGACTTTGATCTACTATATCTCACCAATATTTGTTAAATATAACGAGAATTAACCAGAGCTAATCGAAACTGCCTGAATAGATTATACAAATCTTCACTAGAAATAAACAAGCCTCGCCAGATCTCACCAAATCTCTCTTGATTTTACTTGGTCTGACCAGATCTCACATAACCTAATCAAAGTTGATCAGAACTAACCAAATGTTATCTGAATTATTTATACCAGAAGTTACCAGGCTTCATCAAGCTTCATTAGACTGACCAATTCAAATAGACCTTAACAAGTCTCACTTGGATTCGCTAGTTCTCATTAAATTTCATCAGAGTTGATCTGAATTAGTCAAACCTTACCTTAACTAATTATATCAGGGATTTTCAGGCCTACTTGCGAATCTTCGGGTCTCTTTATGCCTCTCTAAGTCTTTATATATGGAGAGGTCAATTTTTACTGCCCAAGCGTTGACTATTTGAGTGAGTTTTGTGTTAAGAGCTTCAAAATATATTGTAAGTACATTGAGAAATGAATATATGTCTATATTAAAACCTCATGTAACTTATTGTAGCTTCTTTATATTCAAATTAAAAATATAAAACTTATATTCTAATTTCCTTCGGGATGACTTAAATCAAGATTATATTTTATCAGTATTCAGTATCAAATCATACTCTTTTTTGAATGAGAACGTCTTTTGAATAGATCATGAGATTTTTTAACAAGCTACTTCTTTATTTTTAATATTGTCGAAGTAACAGAATTTGAATAAATTGTTTTATTCTATTTTCAATAGAAATTATATCCGTAATATCTATTTCTGGCTGAGAAAATAAACAAAACTAATTGTGTTATTCGTGTTGCATTATCTGACTTGAGTTAAAGTGCTTGTTGTATTCGATATGCATGCTAGTTTATTTTTTTGTCTTTCACTGAAAACAACTGTAAGATAAACCACATTGTTGTAGATGCTTTGTTAAAGATTTACGAGAAGATTCTAGAAAAGATATTACTAACTTCTTTCAGTCTGTCTTAAGTAAATGTAGTTCACTTTGATCTTGTTATCGGTCATTTACACATTCTGCGTCGTGTTAACAATTTTTATTTTTTTATGAGTGAATTATTTTATTTGAAAACTATCGTATTTATTTATTTTTTACTATATGTTTTCTGATAATGAGGAAATAATTCAATGAAAAGACATTTATTTCCGAAAATGAGTATCTATTTTTTTTAAAAAAATATTTCATTTGATGAAACAGGAAAATATTAAAATATTATACAAATCAAACAGTTTCTGGGAGACAAATTGAAAATATTTTCTATCCACCATTACAGTCTTTAAACTCAAAAATAAAAATGCTTTTCAATCTATCGATAAATGTCAATAATTGCCGATTCGCACACATTCAATCGCAAACGATCGATTTGAATGTGAATACAATAATAAAAAAGTGTACGTTTGTATACAACTCGAACACTGATTCACTCGATCGCATCAGATTTTATATCGATCATAAAAAAAAGAAAACAGTACGCCGTTAAGGCCATAAGGAAGAGAATTATATTTAACCTTTAACATCAAACGAAACATTTCGCATATCTAATTCGAAAATCAGGAAAGGAACCATACATCGCCATAAAACATAAACACGGGCAATAAAACCAACAATATTAAGCGGTCAATATTTATTCATCAGCATGAAATGTCCGTACTCGAACTCGCGTCCGTACGCTATCGGATCGAGGACAAACCGTGCACTTGATGTATCGAAAATCGAGAGTTGACTATTATGTTTTGTCTATGGTTGTATAGAGATGATCGAAAAGTTATAATGTTATCATTTCGTTGTATAAACTTACGATATTATTCGTTTTAAAATTAGATGTCAGGAAGGAATGATTTTTCTTCCCTGACACCAATTACCTTATGGACTGAGAGATCAGTTCAAAGATGCCCTTGTCTTGAATGTATATGTACGACCACGATGATTTTTATAGGAATAATAATAACAGTTTTGTTGACTATTGAATACTTTAATTCACACACACTGAGCTCTCTGTATTATATAGGCACGATTTATCCCGTCACACCCTAATGATGTTCGCTTATACACCGATTAATATTTTATAAATCATATAACAACATCATTTGTTACGTTCTCAACATTTTATTTAAAATCATTTTCCAACACTCAATCGACTGATTATCAATATATCCTTAACATTATTTTTATTTTATAAATGGTATACTCCCAACTATTATTTATAATAAAGAAACTTGAAATGTCAGTTCTAATTCTGTGTTTTAATTCAAATTAAAATATCACGTCCTTATTGGAAAACCCTGTATTTTTAATACAGTTTCTAAAATGGCATACATACATACATGAAGATGACATACGTGCTGAAACGAATATTGAAAAATAATCATAAGACCTAAAAGGACAGAGATCATAAGGATAATAAATCAAAGAGATTACTGATTTAAAAGAATTCAAATATACGAGGATAGAGTGATAATTACCCATGTTTGACAAGATATGACACTGCTTATCAAACTGCAATATCTTTTAACAGAATTATCTTTCAAACTACTGCTGTCAGAGTTTGAGTACAATTCGATAATTAGCTTAGTTTCAATGTAAACAATAATTACTGTTTTTTAACTATGGAAAAAATTCAGTATCGATCAGTGATTAGTTGTCTGTTTTTGGATGAGAAAGCGTGTGGATAAATTAAAGAAACGTCACACGATGTCTATGGAAACTGCATCTTCTATGATAACCGTCAGATATTGATCTAATGAATTTGAACATGATCGTACAAGCGTATGTGATGATGAACGTCCAGAACGTCCAGTTGAGATGACTACTGAAGAGATGATTGAAAAAATTCATGACATTGTTTTAAATGATCATAGAATCAAAATGTATGAGATAATTGAGATAGTAAGCATCTCAGAACATTTTATACGAACATTTGCATATGAAATAGCTATCCGCCAGATGGGTGCCGCGTTTACTCACATTTGATCAAAAACGAATTCGAATGGACATTTCAAAGGAATTTCTAATTATGTTTAAACGTAATCGACATGAATTTTTTTGTCGATTCATAACCGTTAATAAAATATGAATCCATCACCATACACTTGAAGCGAAACAGCAGTCAAAAAATGGATTTCTCCAGGAAAATGTGCACCAAAGAAGGTAAAAGTCGTTGTATCAGCTGAGAAGGTAACCGCGACTGTTCTCTGGGATATTCATCGAATATTGCTAATCGATAATCTTGAAAACAATAACAGAAGCCTACTATACATGATTATTGGACCAGTTGAATGATGAAATCGAGAAAAACATCCTTATTTGGCAAATAAAATTAGATTCTTCCATCATGACAATGCACCGGCACACAAACCAACAACTTCGATGGCAAACTTGTATCAATTGCTTCCACATCCACCATATTCTCTAGATTTGGTACTGTGCGACTTTTTTCTGTAACTAAACTTGAAGAAATGGCTCGGAGGTAAAATATTTGCATCAAATTCGGAAGCCATCGCTGCTGTAAATATCTATTTTAAGGAGTTTGACAGACCGTACTATTAGGAAGGTATAAAGAAAAATAAAAATGTGTTGGAATAAGTGCATCGAGATAAAAGGAGATTACCTTGAAAAATAAAAAAAATAATTTGATGAAAAAAATGTGTTTTCTTGTTTAACACGGGTACTTATCACTCTAACCGTGTATTGAGCGAGAAGCTATAATTAAATCTTAACGATTTTATCAACGATATTATTATCTAGTTAAATACATCTTCTTTTTATTTATTTAAGAATCGATTCTTAAATAAGAGCATTCACTGCAAACGTGTCTCTTCGAGCATACTGATAAAAACACATAACATTTTATGCTCTTTACACTGAATTTCGTCACTGCCTATATCTCTAACAATATAAACAGATCAATTTTCTTTCGTTTTTTTTTACTTTTCAATCTATCGACCGAACGGACAGACCGTCACGTTATTTACATATTAAATATGTAAATGGTGCACGTCTTATCTTGTTATATACACTTTTAAATGTGTGTGTGTGTAATAAATGCGGATCAAAAACTTGTAATAAGAGTTCATGAGACTTATTTAGTGCGTTATTTGATTCTCGCTCACATCCGATTGCATTTTGACACGATCGTTCTAACCACAATGTTTTTGTGTAGTTTTGCAACCACTTACATAAGTGAAGTGTGTGTGTTTTTTTTATTATTACTGTTCGTCGTTCGGGCGACGCGAGGACGTGGCGGAGAACAGGGATGGTTCCCAGTATGACGTATTACGGCAAAATACCAGTGTATAGTGTCAAGAATTTATATTTTAGTACTATAATATTACGAATGGCACATTGTTCTTTGTCACGGAATGATATACACGTTCCTGCCGTTGTGTCTTGGATTCTTAATACTTTTTTTTTCTCTTCGAATCTGTTCGAATAGAATGTACATAGTTTTACAATTCGTGTATCTGAAAAATATCTATTTCTTTCCAGGAAATATAATTCGATTATTGTCTGATAATATTTTTTTTAAAGAAAAGTACCCTTTTAAAATTAGATTTCTATCTTTTAATACCGAGGCATCCATTTATATGATATTCTGATGGTATTCGTAGTTTTGAAAAGTGAAGTGTCTGTTCTATTGGAGAGTCTGATAAATCTTTAGCGAAGAACAGATTCTTAGCTAATTCAAAAGGATGAAAATTACAGGAACAATTTTATCATTATTTTTCACATTTTATGAACTGAAAAGTCCTATAAAACCAAATATAAAAGTCAATTTGGATCAGAATCGTAACTGATATCCCAGATTTATATCCTTTTGAGACAATTGAGCACAAAATAACGAATTTAGAAATAGTACAATTTTATTATTTGTTCACTGTTATAAATATTAATACAAGTATCTTTTCTTAGATATGTATCGAATATTATCGAAAATATTAACAACTTGATTAATTATGAGACAATCTAAATAATTGAAAATCAATTTTATAATCTGTTAAAGAATAATTATAAATTGTATTTTCAATATTATTAGATAAATTCTTATGAATAGTGGCACATAGTTTAATATAATAGCAGAAAACGTACAAAAATAAAATAAAAATGCATGGTATAGGGTTGCAAAAATATTAAAATATAATATAAAATTCTTGTACTATTACTTGTTTAATCCTAAGCTATACAAAAAATTACAATCAGTTCTTTAAATCGTTCAAGAGAAATTATTGTTTGGATAATCAGTATTTTTATGAAAATCTTATGGAAAAAAGCTACATTTTCGAATATAATATTAAAATTGTTAAATATATACTTTATATACTTGCAAAAATACTAAAAAGTAGACATACATTTTTAATATCATCATTTATTTTATTCTGAAGCTATGTAAAAAATTTCAAATCAATTCTTTAATCCATTGAAGGCAAATTATAATTTGAAGTTTCAGCATTTCTACACTAACTTTTATAGAAAATCGTCAGATTTTCTAATGTAATTAAAAAAATATTCAAGAAAATTTAAAACATATTAAAAATAGTCCATGTATGTTGTACAGGAATAAATAAAAAAATTGTACAATGTTTTGTTTAGATCCCATAGATCGTTTTTGAAAAATTAATTGTAATTCCGTTTTGGAAAAACCAATTAATTATTAATTGTAAAAATATGACAAAATCAATGACAATAGTAACAAATATGATTTATATAACCCGATAAAAACGATATTTCTCTCTTATTCATAACTTTTGTGTATGCTTTTTTGATTAATTTTGTTTAGATTGTATTAGGTTGAAAGGAAAATAATTGCGGTTTGTGACCAACAAATTCATATAAATTTTTCCCTTTTTTAGTTTTCTTAACAGTTTTAAGCGGTCTAGAACTGTTAGATGACAAACGCCTAACTTTTGTGCAAGCTCTTGAATTACTGTGCTTGGTTCTGATTCAACTAGCGCCTTCAGTTGATCATTATGAACTGAAGAAAGACACTTGCTACCTTAATATTCAAGGCTCTTGTCTCCAGCATGAAATTTTTGGAACTAAAATTTCACTGTACGTTAATTAACAGTACCTCCTACACCAAAGCATCGTTTAGTTTACGAGCAGTTTTTGATGCTTTACCACCCGTTTTGAACTCATGCAAAAAATTGCTTTTATTTGATCCTTTTCCACCTTAATTTCATTAGAACAATTGGAAGCAAAATTAATAATAAAATTAAAGTCTATATTACCAAAATTCAGACCGAAAAATGCACTTTAAAATAATATTAATATGAACACGATGGGATGACACATTCATTGAAAAAAATAAGGTTAGAATTCATAAAACAAAAACCGCAATTATTTTCCTACCAACATAATACAAAGCTATCATCTTTCCAACTCTTATGAAATATTATTGAAAAGTTACCACGTTTAATTATCTAAAAAATATGTTGAAAATCGTAATTAATAATATTGATGGTTCATCATTTTCATAAATAGACAACGTATTTATTTTTTTATTCATATTTATATATAGTTTATAATTTTTTATCAATAAATAGCATTTAAGTGAAAGTATTTTATTCCATCAGTTAAATTAAAGTATTTTCTCTTCAAACACACTATCTCACAATACACCAAGTAACAAGATTGTGCATTATATCCATTACATCTTTACAATTTCTCTTAAGGTTTTTCAGTAAGTTGATTCTCTGAAGATGATGGTATTGCTATATAAATGCACTAAAGGAATAATCGAAATAAACAGTAAGATTTACTGAACATTTTTAATCAAAAAATAGGTTTGTGGTTTGAAAGAACAAATCATTTGTGAAATAAATTTGTAAACACAGTCAATTTAATTAACGTACAATATAAATTCATTTTATTTTAAGAATATATATATATATAATTATTTACTTTCTGAAAATGCACCAATTAAACTGAAATTCATAGAAAATCAAATAGTTAAAACGACAACAAAAATCGTTAATAAAATATTTCCGAAATATCACATTAAAAGAGACTATATATTGAATTTTTTGGCAAAAATTGTGACTCACAGCTCGTGACCTTCACTCACAAATGTCTCAATTCCAAGTTTTGCGGTCTAATTTTCTCCACGTTACTTCAATCAATTAGCGGTAAGTATACGTCAGTGGGTGTGTGGAGTGAAACACTAGCCAAACGAATAATCCGTCCCCTCTCGCCAAATCAAAATTATACACGGCACGAAATTAAAAACAACAATAGCGCAATAATACTGGCTTTAAATGACAAAATCACTCTATAAAACTAGTGCACACACAACGTTAACAGTAATAACACGTTGGCCGGCATTATAACTCACAACAAAACGGGCGTATCTGAACGAAATCTCTACATCGTCGATCGACAATCTAATTGCCCGATCGTATATTTTGAATATATTATCTCGCCAGAAACGCGGCGATGATTAACACGTTACAAATTCTGACATATTTCTGGCGGCGCGAGTTCGTATGCGGGCTATTTGGACATGAACACGTTCCGAACTGTGTGATTTCGTTAATAATAATCTACTGTAATCTGTGTGACGCCGTTACGTGTACGATTTACACGGAAGAACGTGCAGATCGATGTGATAAGTGTGGTTGGAATCGGGTTTCTTAAATTCAACGAGGCACCGATTCCGATTTAAATCAATTCGTTAAATTGTAATTGTTCAATTTAATATATATATATATATATATATATATATATATATATATATATATATATATATATATATATATCAGCAGCAGCAGCAACAGCAATGGATTCTTTCGATTCTCTGGATGCCGATTTTGAAAAAGAAAAGCCACCACGCACCAGCTAGAAATAATAGTGAAACATGTCCTTACGGCAAATTCAACAGAATTGGACACATAGTTCTATTAGACATAGAGAAAGCCTTCGATATGATAAGCTAGCTAAAAAACTACTAAATGGTAGACAATGAAGACAACCTCCAACGACTACTGCACCAATTTATTCATATTGTGAAAAAGTACAACATGGAACTTGCTGTAGAAAAAAACAATGTGATGGTTATTTTTAAAAACCCGTTAGGTTGCAAAATGGAAATTGTCGGTGGTAAGGTGAAGCAAGTTATGTCGTTCAAATACCTAGGATCAGAAATAACAAGTAACAGGGATTTGCATCGAGAAGTCCGGCAGCAAGTAACGCAATCAGCTCAAGTAGCAGGTCACTTAAGAAACCCTATTTGGTGGAACAAGTATATATGCTAAGACTGTAAAACTGAAATATACAAAGTGATAATCTGTCTAGTCCTGACATACGTAGCAGAAACAACAGTGGAGCCAGCCCGAACAAATAAAAGGCCAGGAATGTGGAAATGATGATCTTAAGATCCATCTCAGAATTAACACTTCTGGAGCACTAAAAAAGTGAAGACATAAAAATTGTGACATACAAGATGTGTTTGAATACCAGGCCAGGAAAAAGGAGTGGAACAACCACGTGGATAGGATGAGAGAGGAGCGATTTCTCCTCAATTGTATAAATGGACAACCTTCGAGAAAGAGACCACCTGGACAACCGCCCTAGACTTGGGCACAGAGCTGGCAATCCTCACTCACTGAGCTCGAGTGAGAGGCAAATAAACTCCTAGTTTGATAATAATAAGAAGAGTAAATTATAGAATTCCAAACTACTTGGTAAGAATTATCGACGGATAGCTGCAAAGAAGTACATTCCACGTGGAAGTCGAAGACAAGAAGTCAACAAAGAAGAACGTGACGGCAGATGTGCCCCAACGCTCGATATTGGGGTCGATACTTTTTAACTATTACATTAACGACTTACTGACAATGACAGGTACAGAACTAGCACTATACGCAAGTGATAGTGATTAACAATACCGGATGTAACACGAAAGAAATAAAGACTAGCCTACAGAAGATATTAAACAAACAATGCGACCATTTTGTGAAATGGAAACTGAAGTTTATCGAAGCAGACTGACGAAATTATCTTTTCAAGAAAAAGAAGAAACAACCGGAACCAATTGACGATAAACGAAACAGAGGGAGAATAAAAAGACTCAATTAAATATCTAGACGATACACGGATAAGAAATTAACGTATAGAGAACATGTTGCGAGAGTCAAAAAAAGCACACGCCGCAATAAGCATCATATACTCGATGCCAGCGAAGAACAGCAAGTTGAACAAAGACAAGAAGTTACTTCACTAAAAGATGGCTATAAGACCAGTAATGACATATGCAGCACCGATATAGAGAAACACCTGCAAGAAATACATCAAGACTACAAATAATACAGAACAAAATATTAAACCACGCGGACATTCATTAAAGAAGTTGCATGAGGAAGCGAACGATGATATGATACACAAATTTATAGAAAAATTAGATTGAAAGTTTTACCAGTCCAAATCCCATGACAAAAAGTTGATAAAGGATTTAAGAACGGCGAATACTGTTTACCTGTGTAACCGGGTAGACAGAAGACAAAGAAAAAAAAGCATATTTTATCGTATCACCACACAAGATAAAAGTGTGTCTTTGCAGGAGGTGGGTGATATTCTTTCTACATGACTACGACATGAAAATTAAAACTACTATTCACATCCTTGCACTTTAATAACAAATATTCACATCTATTCTAGACATTCTAAACACTACAAAAAGTGTATATAAAAAAGAATAAGACTTCAAGTGAACTGAAAACACTTTATATCGAAACAGTAATGAAAAATATTGACATTTATATACACGAAATGAACTATGAACTAACTTAATGTACATTATTGAACTTTTTTTTTATTTTATTAAACATTTTTGCTGACAAGCGACTGAAAACATACCATTTTAATGGCAGTAAGATTTAACACGATATTGCAATTTATTGTACAATGTGAATAGTTCATATCCGTGGATATCATCTGGTGTAGATTGTGAGAGGGTAACACGTCAATACATGGACTACATGTATATATATATATATATAAATTGAATCTCTCTTTATGTACATACGTTTGAACAAATATTCACAAATGTTTACAAATGCATGCACAATATCTAGTTGTTGGTCTCACAAATACCTAGACATATACCTCACCCACTCATATATATATATATATATATATATATATATATATATATATATACATATACATATATATATATATATATATATGCAAACTCGCAGATATATTGTGTCTATCAATTGTAAACAATGTGTTATGTTTAATGAAAATTTAAACAGTTATGTACATAGAGCCATATCGATGCAACGCTACGTTCATATTTATAGAACGTTCTGGCATCATTTGCTCATCGCAACGAACGCATGGATACATTGTAACGCAAACGTGTGACGGGAAAAAAAGTGTTCTTTATAGGCCGTTGATGAGTCCGTACTAAACGTTCGAAATGTTCTTCATCGCCGTCTGGTGTTTGTAGGTTATTAGTTTTGATGATACCTGTTTTTCATTCTGTTTCGAATCAGACAGCTCGGAGATATTTTCAGTTACGACTCGAAGACATTTAACTACAACATTGACAAATCGACGAACACTGTATCGTTAACATCATCTTGTCTTAGTGAAAACATTCTTAACAGTCTATTGAATTGGATGATCTGTAAACTGTGTGAACTGTAATTGATTGTCATTAGTGCAGTAATTCGTATACAAAACATTGATTTCAAATGATAATTGATTATTTGGAAGAAGACAGTATCAGTAAATTGTAATTAGTAGTCGTTAAAGAAACAATTAATAGTTATAAGATGGTTATTTTAGATTCCATATTCTCGTTTTAAGCAGTAATTGCTTTAAATTTTTTTTAAAAAAAAACAGATAAACAAAATGGTTTATTTGAAAATCAGCAGAAAACCGTTTTTCTAGTCTCGCAATAAATATTGTTCTATGACATATTTTTAATCAATAAACTGTTTTTTTAAGAGGTCATCTATCACAGATGTGAAACTGACAGCTATATTTTTTTTGACATTTGTTAAGTTTTGACATTGCCATTTTTAGCTATGGCTTCGTGTACAATAAAACAACGCTTTGAAAGAATACAATTCTATTATGAAAATGGTCGTTCTATAAAAAATATATTTCGTACATTACTCGATGATTTATTCACAACATACTCGTCCACCTGAATCAACAATTCTTGGATTAGTGATTAAATTTGAAGAAACTGGATCGGTTAAAGATAGAGAAACACTAGCAAGTGTTCATAGTGCTCGTTCTGAAGAGAAAATTAACATGGTTCGTGAAAATATATCAGAAGAGCCAGGTATATCAATTCTACGACGTTCACAGCAATTGGGCCTCCCACAGATGATCGGATGGCATATTTTGCTTAAGTATTTATTGTTGAAAGCTTATAAGGTTTAATAACACAAGAATTGAAGCCATGAGATCATTTACTGCGCCTGATATTTGTTAATTGGATATTGAAAAAAACAACACAATTTTTCTGAAAAAGTCATCTTTAGCGATGAAACTAATTTGAACTCACTGGCTACGTTATCAATCAAAACTACCAAATCTAGAGTTAAATAAATCCGAAGATGATCGTTGAGAACCACTGTTTACTGAAAGAGTGATTGTTTGGTACGCACTTTGGTCCGACGAGTCATTGGTCCTTACATTTTCTAGAATCCAGCTGGTAAAGCAATTACTGTAAATGAAGAAAGATACCGAACCATGATAACAAATTTTTATGGGCAGATTTGGATGGTACTGATCTGGAAGACATGCGGTTTTATCAGAATGGTGCAAGAAGCCACACAGCTGTCAAAACAATTGATTTATTGAGGACGAAATTTCCTGGTTGCGTTTTTTCTAAAAATGGAGATATGAACTGGACCACCGAGATGCTGTGATTTAACCCCGTTAAACTACTTTCTTTGGAGTCAGGTTTAAAGACAAGTGGACGCTAATAATCCTAAAATAATTTATGACTTAAAAGTTGAAATGAGAAGAGTAATTGGTGATATAGAGCCCCAGTTGTGTAGGGGATTCTAGTGAAAATTTCAATAGAAGAATGATTACTTGTAAGAAAGCACGCGGCAGTCACTTACACGATATTATTTTTCATTTATATAAATGGCATACCACTAACTATTTACAATATCCTCAATTATTTACAATAAAGAAACTTTAAATTTCAGCACAAGTTCAGTGTTTTATTTCAAATCAAAAAAGTGCACTTTTATTGGAATATCATGTAGGTAAAGACATATTTTATTCGAAAAGAAATGAATTATTAATTCATCAAAGCAACAATTCAACAAACAAGACATAAGACAAGTTCTGTGTTTTATTACAAATTAAAAGGTTGCCACGTTATTGGAAAACCCTGTACATTCAAGTATACACTTCTATATAAATCCAGTAAATTAAAATGAGTTACATTTTGAAAGACCTTCAATATCATTTCCGAGAAATGTTAAATTGTGACATATAATTATTAATATAAACCTAGACTATTTCAAACATACCTATGTATATATAATGTAATATATTGTCTAAATATAAATGACATTTTTATAAACTTGAAACATGTAATTAATCTCTCGGACATGTGTTATTCTGAAAATATTTATTTTCATAAAATTTCCTAATCATAAATCAAGACGTTGATTTATGTCCATTTCAAAATCATCAATTGACATTAACATCAATGTCACCTATAACATAAACATTTATGTTTCTATTTACACAGCCAAACTATAATATTTTATATCCAGGAAAATTAAAATCAGTACGAACATGAAAAGGAAGTCCACTAAGGTTAAATATTATTATAAATTAAAATCAACGTTCATGTTTAATTAAATAATTAAATATTATCTTAGTTGCATGTGTAATTATAACAGATTAGTTTTATATCTGTAGTTTATTTGCAAGAAAATTAAGGAAATTAAAGCTTTATTATCAAATTTAAATAAATTAGGTTTGGCTCGAAATTATAATTTTTAATTTGATGGAAGTAATTAAGAAAATAAACTTCGAAGTAATAGTATTTAATTGATGTTGAAATATTAGTTAAAATTTATAGAATCAAATACAAATTATTGTCTGAAATTAATAAAAATCACATATTCTTTTTTCATAAAAAATGTTCATGTGTTTATTATAGCTCAGTATGATGATTATATATATATATATATATATATATATATATATATATATACATATATGACATTATCAGAACACTGACACCGAAACTGCTCAGGGAAATGAAAAACTTAAAAATGTAAACTTAACCCCAGTAAGAAATCATTAAGTGTAAATGAGAATTAATTTCAATTATCTCTACATATTCATAATAAATAAACAGTAATCTTAAAAGTATACAAAAATTTATCTTCGACTTACATTGAAATTCTGTTAATTAATGAATGAAAAGTTACCATGATGAACTTAAAGAATGCTTCAATAAAAGTAGTTGAAATTATAAATCTATATTTTTATTCCTATTCTCTACATTTTCATGGTAATCTTTTGGATTATTTGAGTTTCTTTTTCCTTCTACTTTCAGCAAGTGTGTTATCTTCTGGTAGATTTTAGATAACTCGTAATGAAGTATACAACAAGTTATCTAAAACCTATTTAAAGAATAAACAATTTTATCCAATAATCAATCATTAACTATAGAAAGTTATTAATCTATCATTCAAAACTTAATGATATTCATAGAAAATTTGTCAAATCTTTTATGCCTTATATTTTTAATTGTATTTTTTATCTCTAATTTCTTTTATGCGTTGTTCTGTTGATCTTCGTCCTTTGGATCAGCTAAAGGTATGTTCTTCACTGTTCTCCATTTTACTGGAGAATAGGTTTTGTTTTAAAAGCTCGACCACACTAGTCATTTCCTACCGAGTAGATAACAGACGATTAGCTGATCAAAAACGATGAAATCTAACAGAAAAATTAAGTTTTCTCATTTGAAATTTTGACACAATACACTTCTAATACTGTAAATAAATTCACTTTCACAAATCGACTCTTTTCTCATCTCACAGCAACCCAATTTCAAATCGATCATTGACTATTGTGATACCATTATCCTCCAAGAGTTAATGTAGAAATTTTCTATAATATACTAAACAAAAATTTAATTTTTTGGTTCCTTCAGTCGCTGAAAATTATTGAAATTCGCATAAACGGTATTCAACAGCGATCGAAAATCATTTATTAAACGTTTTTGATTATTATACAAGAACCCAGGTCATCACAGTCATAAGCATCTAATTAATTCCTAATTAATTTATTAAAAAATATTAACATTGATTCTCATATTTTCAAATTGACACAAAATACAAATTAAATGCGTCTTTAAGAATTTTTTTAAGCATATTCTGGTTATTTCTATGCTTTGTATTTTTAATTAATTATTTATTTATATAAATTTAATCCTTAGTTCACAATAAAGGCTAATTTATGATATTATATGGAATGAAAATTCGGACTACAAAATATAAACTTACATATTATATATATATATATATATATATATATATATATATATAATACGAACGAATTTTCTAATATATGTGATAGACGGGATACAATGTCGGTGATTCGACAAGGCGTTCGAAATGGTCGAATACATAATTCACGTTACATAAAATTATCTGGCCGGATTTAACATCGAGAAACTTACCGAACAAAATGTCATATCTGATATTCGTGACACGGGACGCCGTGCGAAACGACGCCCTGTATGTAATCGAACCTATACCCTTCGACGCACCGACGACATCGATACCTTTGTCAGACTGTACGTTTGACATGATCTTTGCCAGTACTCAGATCTATCTATTCGTTCGTACAGAAAGGGAATGTTGTCCAAATGTCTCGTATCACTTAGTTGAAACTTTATTCACACACAAATACACACATAGACGACTAGCTGTTAATATTTGTGTATGTGTGTGTGTGTGTAGATCTATAACAGACACGAAGATATATTTACGGCATTAAAAATACAACTTGGTACAAGACCTGCTCTACCTCAATCATTTAGATGTTGGTTCGATAATCGTCCTGTGCTTACTCTGTCTGTATTCAATTCTGTTTATTGTTTGAATTAATTCGTTGACAACAGGTATAAAAAGGACCCACCTGAATAAATACTGCTATTAATTTTGTTCATGTATATATATATATATATATATACATATATACATATATATATATATATATATATATATATATATATATACATATATATATATATATACATATATACATATATATATATATATACATATATATATATATATACATATATATATATACATATATATATATATATATATATATATATACATATATATACATATATATATATATATATATACATATATATATACACATATATGTTAATAATTAAATGATTATCTCACATATTATAGAATATTTATTTTCATCATTGATTAAAATCGATGTTTAAATAAAACAAACTGAAAACTATTACTTTAATATCTTTCTTCAATATATTGTTTTAAATATATATTCAAAAATAATCAGAATTTAAGAATAAATAAAAAATTATATTAAAATGATCAACAAAATCGAAGAGTAGTAGGATATGCATAAATTTAGCAACAAATCTTAAGTTTTCTTTTACAAATGAATACACTTTTCCACCCTACATGCCTCAAAATTTTTTTCAGTTCAATCGTTAGTTATTTGTGGTTTAATGATAGTTATAAAACTTAAGTCATTAGTACCGGAATACAAATACATAATCTAAGTACAGTTGCTTAATTTGTACACAAATTGTATGCGTGCTAAACGCTACAAGCAAGGCATTTCAAACTCTAATTCTCTCAGAATTTTATGATCAAAAACGTACAATAAATCATTATTAATCATTTTTTGTCGTTGCTTTTTCATATTTCGTTTACAATTTCACCATATTCAGAATGACAGAGTACAGAAAAATCTAACTAATAAACACTCTTAAGATTTTTTACTTTGTTGACTTTCTGAAGATGATGGAAACTGTATCTAAATGCGAATTAGCAACCAGTGACGCAGTCAGGATTTAATTTGGGAGAAGGCAAGTTTAACGGTTATTTTTTTTTAATGTGAATTCAATAAAATTCATAAGGTGATTATAAAAAAATATTTAAAGAATAAAAACCAGTTTTATTTTTTTACAAAGCTCTTGAATTAATTTAATCGTGGTTACATGAATCTCTCTGTGTATACATAGGGGATTATATTAATCTATCTGTGTATATAGGATCTTTTGGGGGTACTAGCCCCCTTCAGCTCTCCCCTGGGTACGCCACTGTTAGCAACAACCAATAATTATTTATTGAAAACGTTTAATCATAAACCTTTTTGGGTTTGCTGAGTGGAAACCCATTCATTCGTGAAAATGAATTTAGCTAGTGTCAGAAATATACTGAACTAAATTATTTTAAATATCTATTAAAAAAATAATCACAGTTGAGGAATGAAAATAATCCTTAAAAGAGATAATTAATAGAGTATGCATAAATATACAAACAAGTGTAAAGATTTATTTTTCTTATAAGTCAAGAACCATCACAGTTTTCAAAAAAATATTAACCATTTGCAAAAAAAATATTTTTAACGTTTTTAATATAATTAAATTTACAAAAAAGTGTAAACAATTTCATTATCTAAAACTTATGAATATATTTAATAGATATTAACAAATTTTATTAAAATATATAAATTTTATATTTGAAAAATTCATTCTATAGTAAAAATAAAACCTGTTCCAAAAACCCAATATCATAAAATCAAATGTAAAACCATATATTTTATACTATCAAACCTTTACTTGATACTGAAATATTGTATTTGTACCAATGTATATATATATATATATATATATATATATATATATATATATATATATATATATATATATATATATAAATTACGATTAAAACTTTATAACTGTCTAAAAATATTTTAATAATGAATAAAACGTCCTTACGATCAATAAAACAGCTTTGTAACTATTCTAATAAAATAAAAAACAAATCTATTAATGTCATATTAATTCCACGAACCCAAACACAAAACTCGAATCTGTTTTATGAACGTATAATAAAGTATTACGTAAAAGTTTAAAGGTATTTATATATAAAAAAAGAAAATAATCGATTTCAATGTTGATAGTACAATTTACAAATCTCTAAATTCCATCCGTTTAATTTATAGCACGTTGTGTTTACATCTCGAGGAAAAATCAAACACTCACAGAACATCAGAAAGTAATTAATACGAAATCTTCTCAGATATCAGATATTATAAAACATGTTATCAATGGACGAAACGTTTTTTTTTTATGTATGCGTACAGTGTCTGAATTATATGACAAATTTGAAAGTATCGTTTTTTAAATGTTGGATAACAGGTTTTCTCTATCGACGATTTATTAAAAATTATTGTTAATGTAAGTGAAAAAAATATGTTTACGTTGTCCGGAGAATAAATTAATATTGTAAATTTTTTTCTACTTGTGTAATTAAATATGAAAATTTTGAGAAATTCAAAAATGACACGTGATATATGAGTAAATTAAAGAGTATGTGTTGAGAAATTCATTTAATTGCTCGTATAATGGTCGAAGATTGTCCATTTATATATTTTTAGAAATAAATTACACGACTTCATGGATTCTCATATTAATTTTTTTACCATTCAAATCATTTTTATTACAAATTTCATAGAAAAAAATAAAAAAATGAATTTTTATTCAAATGAATTTTACTTCTTGTAAGCAAATCAACATTATATATTGTTTGTTTTATTCTTCTTGAGACACTGCTTTTTTTTCTTCATTTCCAATTTCATCTATTCAGACATCCTTAGGTTTATATTAATTATTAATGGAGACTTTTATCCCAGTTTTAGGTTATATTGTGCATTTTTGACACTCTCCTTATATGTTTTCTGTATCGTTCTTAAGACGTGGAATCTAGAGTTATGTTTGTTATTTATTCGTTCATTTAACAAACTGTTGTTCAATTGATGCTTCTATATTTGTTGATTCTTTAGTATAGATAGTTTTTCACTTTCGTTTCATTTATTTAATGTTGTCAATGTCATAGTTTCATGCACCATATTCATGCCTTGTGTCTAGTTTGTGTTTAGTTTATTGTGAGTTATTTTTATTCGTTTTCTGTAGTTTATATGTTCTTTGAATCTATCTTTAAATGTTCGAATCGTTGTACAATATACATTTTAATTTATAAATTCCATTTAGTTAATAATTATCATATTTATCTAATTTTGATATTAAATGTCATTTTAAGTTCTTATTTGTTTTCAGGTGTATATATATATATATATATATATATATATATACATATATATATATATATATATATATATAATTCAAATATATATATTTATATATATATATATATTATATATATTATAAATTCAATAATATATATATATATATTATAAATTCAATAACAACAACAACATATATATATATATATATATATATATATATATATATATATATATGTATATGTACTAGGTTAATCCACAATTTATACGTATTCGCCACATGTGTGTCTATCATGGATTATATCTTAGAGTTATGCACTGTTATTCATGTTTTATCCTGTTCTAAATTGCACATTCGAGTAGCCAATTTATCATCAATTATCGTGAAGTTAGGCTTTTAGAACACGGATATCGATAATCAGTACAAACGGCACATTTTATACTTTATTTTTAAGTAGTGAGCTATTGATATCTAAGTTTTCAGAATTATTTTTGTGAGAAAAAATATATAACTTATCTTATACAACTAACATGAAGCCAAAAGAGCAGTTTAAAGCTTTTTTAAATAAAAACCAGAGTCTTTCTACACAAATCTAATTATAAATTTGCCAATAACATGGCAAGAAGTTGTTGTTAATGAAGGAAAATATAACATTGATTAAAAAAATGAACAGTATTTTATTTGTCTTGTTATATAATTTCATAAAAATGATCGGAAATTTGTCCACTGACCTAATAAATATATATATATATATATATATATATATATATATATATATATATATATGTATGTATATATATATATATATATATATATGTATATATATATACATGCTTTAACAAAAAACACAATTACATTATTAAAAAGACTTAATTATAATAGATTCTATGATTAAACAAATATTCAGTTTTATTCGATTCTATTCTTATCTAATCTACCGATCTAATCAGTTAGTATTGGGAAAATGGTTCCATGTATGTACAAGGGTGCAGTTAACATGTATCCAGAGGGTTGTAAAAGTATGATGACATAATTATGTTTACATTACGGTTTGTATATATATATACATAAATATATATGTATATATATATATATATATATATATATGTATATATAATATATATTTATAAAAGTAAGCAACGTTGGTAAGAATACATTAAAATCTAATTTTTTTCCATGAATTTTAGAAAAGTGTTCGTCTTTTTACAGTGTTTGTGTCTTCTTATACTTGGTTATTCCTCGGAGATGATATATCCCCGGTACCACCCTTTATCTTCATAACTTATTTTGTTTGATGTGTGAATACGGAGTAGCTTGATTCGTTAAATATGTGGAAAAACTACATTATAATCCTAAGAACGGCGTCATCTTAATCGGATCATTTTTATATCATTCAATAATATTTTTGATTGTGTAATTTGTCCATAAAATTATATACTTTTGTTAAAACTAATGAGGTAAAATGTAATCATGTAATTTTAATTACTGATTTACTGAAAGAACGTGAAAACGTGCAAAATAAAAAGGTTATACATACATTATACATGAAATACAGACCGAAAAATGTGCTTTAAAATGATATTAGTATGAACACAACGAAATGACACATTCACTGGAAAAAATAAGATTGGGATTCAGAAAACGAAAACTACAATTATTTTCTTACCAACGTAATAGTAATACTTTAAAAGAACAATTAGTTATGCTATTACTTTTGTGGTAATTTTTTTTAAATATGAAATAGGATTTTACACAAGTGTTTTCCAGGAACAAGGAATAAAATAGTACATAAAGAACATAAAAATAGAAATATATAAAGGCATATATCTTATAAATTACTAAACAGAACGGGTGATATCATAGACAGAAGTAGACCTGGTGATAACTGTCAAAACTCGAACTATAGCTTAAAGCTATATATAGAAATATATACACGTACATACTGAACCTGCACTGGAATTTTTAATATCTCTCGTTTATATATATATATATATATATATATATATATATATATATATATATATCACAAATCAATATATGAAAAATAAATAAATGAATAGTATATTTCTGTATAAAGTCTGAATTTATTACAAAGATAGATTGATATAATTTTTTGATTTATATATTACAAAATGCTAATATTTATGCAATAAATCATACTAAACTTAACAATAATAATAATTGAGTTAATGGTAGAAGTAGTGGCAATGCTTATATAAATTATTTAATAGTTATCGGAATGAAATATTCATTTATATAAATACTTAATGAGACAAATTTTATTAACTAAAAATTATGCAAACTGAATATAAAAACAATTTTCGGATTGCATATTTCGATTTTAATTAATTTTTTTTCACACGAACAATTTTGTTAATAGTAAAACTAAATAAATATTAAATATCTATAAAAATTCAATATTTGTTTTATATAGTTAATATTTGACGTAGAAAAATCTTTAATTAATTTCAAAATTAATTGAATATATTTTATTTATATTTATTTAAATTATAATTTATATAATATATATATATATATATATATATACATATATTTATATTTATATATATATATATATACATATATATACAGAGAGAGAGAGAGAGAGAGAAAAAGAGAGAGGAATGATAGAAACTTTTCATAACTTAGACTTAATTTCGAAAAGAAGTGTATGCTTTTATTATGTATTATCAGTGCTAAATTTTTTTTCAGAAATAATGTTTGTATATGAAGAGTGCAATGAGTCCAAGCCTTTACAAAATATATCCCAATATTCAATATTATATTTCAAGTATTGAAAATATTCTTAGGTGAGTAATTACTCGATTATTATCTCTTTGAGTTCATAATTGTCTCATATGTATATGTATATATATATATATATATATATATATATATATATATATATATATATATATATATATATTAATATCATCATTATCATCATCAGCCTCTGTCAATCTACTGGTGGATAAAGGCCTGGTCCATGATTTTCCATTTTGTACGATTGAACGCTCGTGTATATATATATATATATATATATATATATATACATACACATATTCTCTCAGGAGAATTTAGTTGGATCCAGCGTAAGAGATAAGGAAAAGAACTAGTGAAAAGAGTGATTTGTTTACATATTATTGTCATTTAGGCTTGGATATTTTTAAATTGTATTTGTGTTCGGGCGATAATGACTTTAGCAGTCAATACGCCCTAAACCCCCAAATAAGAACAACAACATCATATAAGCTTGGTTAATACATGTTCTTTAATACAGTGTTTCAAATTTTTTCAAAAAATTAAAGCTGAAATTTATATTTCAATTTTTTCCAAATATTCTAAGTGAAGTAAATACCCACATTATTCTCCCTTGAATCTGACACTGTATATTATATATATATATATATATATATATATATATCATAGAAATAAAAATTTCTAATATTTACTTGAATCAAGTGAAACAATCTTTTTAATTGCACTTACTTAATTTTTACTGATCAGAATGTCATAAAATATAACGAAGTTAATATTCAATACTATACCATAAAATTAATAGAGAAAAAAATTAAAATAATATTTAAATAATACACTTACATAAAATTGAGTTGTTTAATAAATAAATAAATGAAATAAATAATTAAAATTGACGTGAATTCACACTGAACTTATTTGCACGCAGTTGTAGAAAAAAAAATTAAAAAATAGAATTTAATTTAACTTTTTATCAATGAAAGTTACGAAAACGCACGAAATCAAAGTTGATTTCAAGCAAAAAAATAATTAAAATATCTACGAGATTTGTCTATACGTCTTGAATATTTTAATGTTGAATTACTACAACTATTTGATTAAATTTGAATTTTATTTCGAGATAAATTCAGAATTTAATTAAAAACTTCATCATTTCGTTGTATCAAGTTGTAAATGTTTTTAGATAAGTAAGTAGACTTGAAAAGAAATTAAACTGTTTTTATATTAACTGGAAAATTAAATAACATTTTTTCTGTAAATCTATATATATATAATATATGTATATTGGAAGACAACCCTGCTCAAATACTCGAATAATTGGTTCAACAGCTCGAAATCGATAAATCAACCTTTTTACGACGTTTATTAGCCATGGGAAAGATCCATAAAGAAGGGAGTTGGCTGCCACATGAATTGACTGAAAATTCCATTGCTAATGTTTAAACACCTCGATTTATTTGCTTGCAAGTCATAAAAAGAAGAGATTCTTGTGGAGTATCGTGACCAACGATGAGAAATGGATCTATTTTGACAAACCGAAATGCAAGAGATCATGGGTTGTTGTTGTCTAATCATCGACGTCGACACCAAAGCGAAACATCCACGGTCACAAAAAAATACTATCTGTTTGGTGTGATATGGAAGGTGTCGTGTATTATGCTGTTGAAACCGAAGTAAACAATCACCGCCGAACGTTATCGACAACAATTGGAGCGTTTTAATAATAATTTGATTCAGAAACGACCATCAATTTTACCAAATCACCGAAAAATAATTCTTCTCCATGATAACGCTCGGCCCCATGTTGCTATAGCCGTAAAACAAACACTGATGGAGCTCGAATGGGAGGTTCTCCCGTACCCAGCGTATTCTTCGGACCTGACCGCAAGCGATTACCATCTATTCCGATCTATACAACATGCTTTGGAAGATACACATGTCCATAACTACGGGGAAGTCTAAAATTGAGTTCCTGAATGGATTGGCTCAAACGACAGACCATTATTTCCTCGCGGAATTTAACTTCTACCAGAAAAGTGGTAAAGAATCGTATATTCCGAGGGCAACTTTTATTATTGTATTCACATTTTTTTCTATTGAAATAAACGTTCAAAAAGCACAAAAAGAGCAGCTTTCAATGCAACCTTCTAATATATTAGGTGTTAAAATTAATCCTATGATTTTAAATTATGTCAATCATAACTCTGTTTCAATGAAAATATTTTCTCGACTTCTTACGATTGGAAGTGTCAACCTTAACATTTAAAAACAGTATATATCATGGTCAAGCAGTTGGCGTAACCTAAAATCATAGAGAACACACTCGTGTCCGAACAGCATCATATTAGGCATTGCATACTTTTCGCATTCTAGTTGACAAAAATGTTTCCGAAGCCGCTGAAATGATTTTTTCAGCTTTGGGTGAAGGTGTTGCGACGCATAAAACATGCAACAAAATGCTTAATGAGTGGAAGACGCCCGAAAATTCATTGACGAATTCATCGAATCAAGGCCACCGTTTTTTTTCGACAAGGGATTCGTTAGTTTTCAAACAAATCGACAGAAAAGTCAGATAAAATAAAAAGGTTTATTTTGAGGACTGAAATGTATTCCATTTTTCTGTAAACACTCATTTTCTATAAAAAAGGTCCCGAATTCATTTGTATACCTATTATATATATATATATATATATATATATATATTATATATATATATATATTATATA
This sequence comes from Acanthacorydalis orientalis, assembly GCA_034766995.1. Lineage (NCBI taxonomy): Eukaryota > Metazoa > Arthropoda > Insecta > Megaloptera > Corydalidae > Acanthacorydalis > Acanthacorydalis orientalis. The sequence goes on along the minus strand of CM068318.1, from coordinate 41,906,554 downwards.
TATATATGTATATATATATATATATATATATGTATGTATGTATGTCTGTATGTAAGTACGTGTGTGTGTGTGTGCTTTAATTTTCAAACAAGGCGTTTTTGTTTGTACGCTGCCAAACAATTATGTAAACACACAGTCCCGGCGCACATTATTACGCACGCCCATTTTCCATAAGAATGCAGTTTAATTAATCATTCCGAAAAGACACGAACGCGTTTCATCGATGTATTAATTTATTTGTAACGCAACTTCAATTAAATTGAAATCAAACGACTTTATTAACAGTGAATTCGGTTCAATGTTGCCGCCTAATTAAGCGTATGGAACGTGCGGCGGCGATGTGAAAATTGGCTCGTTCCCGGTCGACGAATTAGAAATTCGTCGAGGAAAACAAATCAAAATAATTGCCGAGACGCTAAACGTGAAATGTCTTCAAAAATGGAACTAATTAAAAAGGTGGATATATTTCATGCGGGAGGGTGCAGCCTCAGTTGTGCGTTTGATTGTGGATGAATCGCGTGTACGAGTAATCGTCTCTGTATCTACTTAAAAACAAGAATAATTCGCAACGTTGTAATATTTATTTGGATCCTTTCCAGATGGGTCTATATGTGTGTATTTTACTATAGTGCATTAATACTATTTTCATAAAAATAAATATCTTATTAAATTTTGGAAGATAATTATTTCTTACAATCTTTAAAAATAAGTTATTATATATACATATATATATATATATATATATATATATATATTATAGCATATATATATATATAGCATATATATATATATAGCATATATATATATATATATATATATAGCATATATATATATATATATAGCATATATATATATATATACATATAGCATATATATATATATATATATATATATATATATATATATATATATATATTATAGCATATATATATATATATAGCATATATATATATATATATATATATATATATATATATATATATATATAGCATATATATATATATATATATAGCATATATATATATATATATATATATATATGCTATATATATATATGCTATATATATATATAATATAAGTAAATCAACTATAATGAAATTCTAAAAAAATATTTTTATTAAACAAGAATATATATGAATAAATATCGATTTATTTTAATTCTTATTAATTACATACTTTTAATAACAATTATTTATACAGGTGGCGTAAAAAGAATGAATAGATTTAAAACATTAATATTTTTTTCTTTTGTAATAATTTTATCCTGTTTTATGTTCCAAAATATGGTATATATATATATATATATATATATATATATATATATATATATATATATATATATATTTACACAATACGGGGGGAATAACAAGAAGAGATAGAAAGAGAATAGAATGGATATGAAAACAAACAGGAGTCACAGATCTAATAAGAAGAGTAAAGAGTCTGAAATGGAAATGAGCAGGACATATCGCAAGAAGAGAAGACAACCGATGGACAAGAGAAATTATTGACTGGGAACCAAGGAATATGAAAAGACCCAGAAAGAGACCAATGAACAGATGGGATAAGGATATTAAAAACTTTCTTGGAAAACTGTGGAAAAGAGAGGCACTGAATTGAACAAAATGGAAAATCATGGAAGAGGCCTTTATCCAGCAGTGGATTAACATGGGCTGAAGATGATGATGATACAATACGAGTAAATCAACTATAATAAAATTCGAAAAAAATACTTTTATTAAATAATAACACATATGAATAAATATCGATTTATTTGAATTCTTACCAATTACATACCTTTAATGACAATTATTTATACAGGGGGCGTAAAAAAACGAAGAGGTTTAAAACATTAATATTTTTTTTGTGTTATAATAATTTCATCTTGTTTTATTTTCAAAAATATGAGTGTGGGGAATTTTTCCTGATAACACATGAAAAATGACAACACTTAAGTGAATCCCACTTTCAGATTCACATAGTCGAACCCTTTCTATCTCTTCTCTCAGGATTTTTGGACATAACGCTTGAATTTTTTCTCGTATGTCGTTCTTTAGAATGAGAATGGTTTTTGATTTCTTGGTGTATACACTTTTTTTAAGCAGCCTCAAAAAAAAATTAGGAGAGTTCAAATTAGTCGAACGTGCAGGACAATTAAATCGCTATTTTTTGAAAATATGCGTTTATTAAAAATGTCCCATAAGTTTCATAACGGGTATTGTAGTGTACACGTGGCTCCATCTTGTTAGAATAATATATGTGGACGATTATCAGCTAACCATAAAAAAATTTGTTTTATTGTACAGCATTGAGCATCATTTATAGTTAGAGCAGTATCGTCTTCATTTTCGAAGAAATAAGGGCTTATAATCTCTCCGACGTTACTTTGTACCAAACAGTATGCTTAAGTGGGTCTAATTTTCGTTGATAGAGTACTCTTCAATTCTCTGTAGCCTATATTCTACAGTTTTCTATGTTTACAAAGATATTTAAGTAGAAATGACCTTCATTCATTATTTTCTTCTGCTTGTCGACGAAACCGGATTGCATAATCAAAGCAATACTGATAATGTATTGGATTTAGTTCTTGAATAATCTGCACTTTGTATGGGAACATTTTTAATGTTGCCAAAATTCTTTGCACTGACCTCCAAGATATTCCAATTTGGGTTGAACATCTTCTGGTTGACGTTTCAGAACTTTGCTCAATACTCTCCAGTTCACTTTGAATATTTTCCTCAGTTAAACTCGGATGATGTATTTCAGATCCAGACGGTTACTAACTGCACCCCGTCGTCGAAAACGTGCAATCAAACGATTAGTCATTGACTCAGATAGCTCTGTTCGAATATTAAAACAAGGACTATAACGAGGACTCGACGCGTCCAAATAATTGAATGCTGTTTTTCAAATTAAAATTCAATTATTTTAGTCCATTCTTCTCCTAGTTTTCCAATAATTAACTTTCCCGTTTTATTTACAAAATTTTGAAAAGAATAGAGAAAAAAATCTTATCAAAAAAATTATTAACTATTTAAACTCCTAAATTCTTTTTGCGTCACCTGTATAAAAATAGTTTATTATATACGTTCTGTGCTTTATATAAAATTAAATTAGTTACTTGTTTTAGTTACATAAACAATAAATACAGATTTTCGTTCTCATTCGAACTATAAATTCTTATCAGATTATCCTGACATTAAAATAAAATGTACTGATATTTAAGAATTATCAATTTCGATATAATTATTAAACAAGTAAGTAAAATAAAATCTATCCTGTAGCTCTAAGTAATAAATGGATTAAACAAATATATTTGAAAGACAAGAAGAGTTCAACAATGAAATAATTCCTTCATTTCCGAATAGACGGCCCTTGAACAAAAAATCCTTTTCTGTAAAAACAACGTTGCGTAAAAATTACACAAACGACTTTAAATTAAATGTTAATTTATTGAAACTGTGTTTGAATTAAATTTCCATAAGCCTGTGAAAATAACTTCATAATTCCCTACGCGTGGCTTCATTATCATTGAAAAAATGTATATGTATTAAAATATTTTAGGCATATAAATGTTAATAAAAGAAATAACAACGGACGCTGCATTCTACATCTTCACTGTGAATATATATATATATATATATATGGGTGATATTTATGTGACTATGCAAAATATATATTATTTCGAGCGTTCTACCATAATGTTTAATATTAAAAATGATTCCATTATCGTCGACTTTAATGGAAAAATATGTTACCTGTCTATTAAAAAAATGAAACAAGATCGTCTCGAGAGGAAAACAGATTATTTGAGTGCAGTCGGTGTCGACGAGCATATAATTACTGAAATGTGATACTCTGTCGTCGAAGGAATGTTATCACTATCTGTGTGGGTTTAACTAATTCCGTTTAATAAGCACCTGTTTAAAAAACGATAACGGTCCGTAGGTATGAACGTACGGAACCACATTCAAATGGATATAAATTAATTATCATTAGAAGTATCTTTATCCGATACGATACAGTGTGCACGGATGTACAGGTCGTGTATGAAGAATATGAACACAATCTAGAGGATATTTTTTTCTAAGGATTAACTGTTTGAGATGTTGCGGTCTGTATTTTTAATCAAGACTATGAAGATAGTTTTGTCTTCGATAAAAGAAGAGTAGTTATCAGTGATAAGTAATAATATTCTTTTAGGTTCCATTCAATCTATTTTTTTATTTTCTAGTTTTGACGAGTTCAGTGAATGCTTTTTTTAATAAGTAAAATAGTAGCTTGAATAACTACAAACGATACTTTATATTCAATCTTATTTATTTTATTGACCCATAAATTTTATTTGCCCATATTCAATTTTATTTACCCATAATTTTACAAGTGATGGCGAAAATATCCAAGTTTGAAGAATATAAACTATATCTTATCAGTTGAAAACATGATTACATATATATATATATATATATATATATATATATATATATATATATATATAAGAAAAATTATTTATTTGTTACAATAAATATATGTTTTGAAAATATAGCTTAATGTCAGCAATTTGTCAACTTTCTGAAAACCAATACTCACAAGCACATTAACTTTTAATGAATTTTTAAAAAAAAAACGTTAAACTCTTAATAAAATTTGATCATAAAACATCATTTTCAAATATTTGTCGAATCCTCACTAATTATAAATCAGTTTTACATTAAAATTGAATCCATGTTTTTGACAAAATAGTTTTCTTTCAAGCAAGTATTGTATCTGTTTCAAGTGAAATGAAAATAATTTCATTATTTCACACCAAAGCTAGAAATGAATCGATAATTTGAGATTAGATCATGCAGTATATCAACATATCATTTCAGAGATTCATCTCACAAAGAGGAAACTTAAGCAGATTATATTCAAATAATTCAATAAGTTATTTATTAGTCGACACAGGTATTACTTGGAATTATATTATAACAAAAGTACCTCTTTATTTGAGTGTCAAATAGTCAAAAGTTCAGTAAAAGTTCATCTAAGCTGTACACAACAGGTGAAACCAAATTAATCATCAAACAATTTTATACTGTCTTAACCGAATTTTACTCTACTGAATTAAAAAAAAAAAAAAACTTTATTATTTTTCTCCTCAGACTCTAACGATTCTGATGCTTTAACTGTTGATCATTTTTTAACTGACAAATACATGGCATTGATTTCAAATCCATATTTCACATAAATTATCCACAAGCGTTTATCATTATTCCAACATTTACAGAAATTGGAATAATTTTGAACCAGGTGTAAGAATGAATACTGTTTCAAGCTATAAATTCGAGTGTGATGAAAATAACGCTGTGTCTTGGTGCTTGTTAGTGTTAAGTCATAAAATTTCAACTGAAATTTGCAGTAATATAATAATTATTCATGAGAATATTTAGTAACGCACATAGAAATATCTTCGTAAACTTAATTATACATATTCTTTCTTAATTATTGTCGCATCGTTTGTCGGTGCAGATCAAAGCGTGAACAAGAAAACACACGACCGTTCATGTAATAATTATTGAAATAATTAATGTACACAAAAAAAATCGATGTAACTAATTAACGTCTAAACAATAAAGTTCATTAATTGAATCGATAAATAACAACGACGTCGTATGAAAATCTAAACAGAAAAAAAAAAATATATATATATATATAACGCCGTCGTTATGTTTATGATCAATTTAATATACAGTTTCCGCTTGTCAATGTTGTCAATTAATGTCGACGGAGGACGGGGGGAGAGGGCGTCGACGCTGCGGGGAAAAAATCCGAGTAATTTATACAGAATTCGCGTTCTCGGATTTCACCGATTTTATAGCAGTTTGTTGAACAAGTGGCGCACGGTGTCATCTCTCAAAAAGTTGTTTGTGCGGGACACCTGTTTGATGCCGTACATTTCGTGTAATTAACGACGTCTTATCGAGACGAGCGGAAAAAATCCACGGCGAAAAGTTTCGTTCGACGTGTCAAGGACGTCGGATTACGTTTTAATTATTGACAAATAAGCCTTCGGTTTTATTAGACGGATTCTTTGTACGAAACAGATGGGACAGAGTCGTTTAGATTTTAACATATTCATTTTTTTAATTATCTACTTATTTTCAATTTGTAATTCTAATACACACACATATATATATATATACATATATATATATATATATATATATATATACATATATATATATATATATATATATTATATTTTTTATTGAGATATACATACTTTATTAATGTCGTATTCATGTCATATTTCATACTACTTTTACAGGTAAGTAACAAACTTTAAACGTGATAGATACAAAACTCAGCTATTTTACTACATTTTAATTATAATTCACTTATAATATTTTACTATATATACATATTTATTTATTCCTTACAATTAATTTTTAAACTATATTTTAATTTCCAGTCTTTTGAAGCAATGCCTTAAAAATTTTACTAAATTAAACACATGCACTGATTCCATAAATACACTGATGCTAGTCTGATTGATTTTGGGAAGTAAGCTTTCTCTAACTAGTTCCAGCCCTTTACAAACTTTTAGTATATGAATATTGTTTATGTTCCCATGACAAAATTTGCATACTTTATTTCCACACTTATCTCTTTTAATATCCCACCCTCACCTACCTGACCTATGTTTTGAAATTATTCTTCTTTATAACCTTTTTGATTTGTATATGTAGGTCGCCCCATTTTCTTTTAAAAGCAAAGTAGTAAAAAAATTCAGTGAGGGCTTTGTATTTACATCTTTCCACATAGTATCTATTGCCTCATTTCTCACCCCTTCTACTATTTTTTTATAACTTGAATTAGTATCATTCATCCAGTCATACGATAAATTAAGATTGATCAGTACATCGAATATTAAATTTGCTCAATTTTTTCAATTCTAGCTCTTTAGTTGGCTTAACAGACACTTGTTTTGTACTTGCTTACATTCATTATTTTTTAATTTAAAAAAATATTTTACATAACGCTTTTTTAAGTTAGCATCTATCGGTAAACTCCCTATTTCAAATATATAAATATATATATATATATATATATATATATATATATATATATATAACACTTCGCTGCTTGGTTCGTTTTATTTGTTAGACTGTCTAAATGTGTGTTATAAATTATTGGTTTTACTCTTGATATTTAATATATTAATGTACTAGATATATGAATCAGTCACTATAACCAAACATAATAATAATAAACTCTTGATAAAGATGGTTAATTATTTACATTATTTTAAAAAAGTGTTGTTTTTTTTTTTTATTTATAACTGCAAAATTTGTTGTATTTATTAGGAAAGTGAAGTTCTCTGTCTGTGAATAAATTTATGCAATAAGCTTATGTATTAATTTGGAGATGATTAGAAGATTAGGGAAATTTGATTTTGGAAACCCAAATTCCTGATGCAATCCGGAATTATTCGTTAAAGTTAGACCTGTTCAAGATGAAAATCTTGCGCTTGAAGTTCTTCAATTCGGTGAAATTTTATATATCACAATATAATAAATCTTCAAAAACTTTTACAAATTACCTTTTCATCCACTTCACAAATCTCAAACAAATTTTCTGAATAAAAGAGTTCAATAACTGATTATTCATGCTTTTTGATTGTTGCTTAGGAACATTCAATGTCTTATCTAATAGAGATCTAAACACTGTTTTAATAAGAAAAGACAACTATCATTTTGAAAATTCCTCTCATATTCTGTATATTTTTTGCGCATTTATTAAAATTTGTTGTCTCGATTAGACAATTTTTGTTAATAGTGAATATTGAGCTTCTGATTTTCTAATTATAATGAAATTATTTTAAGCACGATCAACCTTTCTACGATAAATATTTAGAAAGGGAGTTATCAGAGAATAATTAAACTTTATTCGCATATTGTTCTAAATTAATAAAATTAAAACTGTTTCATTTCATGTTGTTTATATTTCTAATATATTTTATGTAAAGAAATAAAATACTACAACATTTTCCGTCATTTTGACATACAACTTTTCATTTAATGCAGATAAATGTATGTCATTGTATATACTTTTGCGTTTCAATAAAAATAAAATTGTCTCTTTTATGATGTCGGCAACTTCAAAACCCTTTCATGATAGTAATATAGATGGAATAGGACATGTCGCCAGTCATGTGAATGTTAATCCCCTTCAGACTGTCGTCCCGGTCCGATTGATCCATATTATCCAGTACAAATAATAAATCCATATCAATTAATCAGTTGGATTGAACAACATGCATTCGGATGCAACACAATTCATTACGTATTCTACTTACGTATGTTAGTTATCGACAACATTTAATGTTCGATTCACGAGCAAAGGGATGATTTCAATACATTATTTGATCGGATTATATTATGAAATCAATCACTGATTTATATAAGCGTAACATCAATAAGTAGGATTACAGAATTACTCGAATGGTAATAAATAACGATTTAACTTGAACGGATTCTTTTTTAATATAAAAATGTAGATTTGAAAAATGTTCTTTTTATAAAATCAGTATTTATATTCCATATCATCTATTGTCTACGATCATAAACTCACTTAAATATTTCAAATAACAAATCGCTACTTCACTAGAAATATTGTGTTTAAACATTTTTTTAAAAATAATTAATACTCCACCACTGGAAATACACACATTGTCAATGCATGTTCGTACATAAAGATATTCTACAATGACCGCGCCGTGAAAAACTACACATTTAACGATATTCAAATATATTCATTGCTATTCAAAACCAACTACTAATCTTCCGCGATGGGAATAATTACTCAGTCTCGTTTAGAGTATATAAAATTTTCAAAACACCTCGAGTCATTGAGCGACGAACGTGAAATTTAAATATTCGAAAGTCGATTCGCATGTACTTAAATAAAAAGACGTCCATTTTTTACGACTTCACAACTAATATATTTATATGTAAGCAATATATACATTTTTCAAAATATGTATATTACTATTCAATATTTTAAATATGCACATAAAATTAAATAACATTTATCTTTTACAATTTTGAACAGATTATTAAATGTATTAACTTTGATACTTCTGTAACAATTTTTTTATAAGAAAGTAATTGCCCATTATTAACATTTCTACTACAAAGTTTTCAATTCATAAACCATATTTTTATAGTTTTTAAGGCGGATAAATAAAATGGACGAATTCTATTTTCAATAGAAACTTATAATTATCATAATTTGATTGTATTGTGACTTATTGTTAAAGAGTTGTATCTACTTCCCGAAAACTAATAACAAAGCATGTCACAGGTGCATTCATTATTATTGAAATTAAAAAAATGTTTTGAAACTGGACAAAATTTGATAAATATATACTTTTTAAAGGAGAAATTAGATTCAGTGCCTAAAATAATTATTGTTTTGCAAATGTTTTGTATTATTTGGCTACAAAATTAATTATAAATAATTCTAACGCATTGAAAATGCTTTTTTAACTGTTTCTTATAATATTTTCTTTTTTATGTCATGTGTATTAGTAGTAATGCAGTATAAGTAATGCACATATTGAAATAGATAAATATTTAGGGTTTAGGGTCGCGTCGATGCACATGTTACATGTCTATCGAGCACCATTTAACTCTAAATATCTATCGATCTTAACAAGTACATAGTTTATACTGCATTACTACTCTGTTTCAATCTTTTACCTAAAATCAACCATCTGTCTTCCTTGAACGAGTAACGACATTTAAAAACAGTCATATTTTCACTCGAAAGAGTTGTCTTTCAACGCTTCCACAGTTTACTTCTATTTAACATCTTTTATTTGAATGTCTGTTACATGTACCTCTCTCTGTATCTAGAACTACCTTTATTATTCTGTTAAATTTTCATTGTTCAGATTATAAAGTATCATATTTTATAACAAATTACCTTTAATCATTAAAAATATGACCCAAAAAAAATCAGAAACGGTATTTTTTATAGTCATAAGACTAAATATTAATTTTTTAAATATAATTTTTAAAAGTAATGTTTTCTATATCGTCTAGCGCTGTGAATATGATAGAATTTCTATGGAAATGGAAAAAATTAAATAACAAAAATATTTAATGGGGGCATTTATTGAACATTTTTGACCGGAAATAGGTTTTATCGTTTATGAGATGATAAAGCAATTATTTGAAACATTTTCGTGCGATTATATGTTCTTAATTCATCGAATGGAAGTCAAAAATAGAACTTGAGCACTCACTCAACAGATATCGGATACCAAAAAATGAGATTTACTATCACAATATAATTCCGTTACATGTCTGCGTCTTATTTAAAAATAAATTATTTTCTTTGTACAGATTTTTCTCTACCTTGACGCTCTGAAGATGATAGTATCCTCCTATGAATATGCGTTAGCAACAATAAAAATGATCAATAGAATTTCAGTGAACCTTTTTGACCAGATTGATAGATATTTGGGATTTAAATACAATTCGACAGTTAATTTAGACCAAAAAAATGTTTTTCTTGCTTGCGTGGGAATAAAAGAATTAATTTATAAAAGATTTTCTATGTTTCAAGGTTTAATGTTAATTAGTTATCATACGTACGTTTATTGTAAATAACATAATTTTCATGTTTATTGAATCATAGAGTTCGATCAAATAATCAGTTGATTAGTATCTAACATTTCTGTGATTCATTGTTACAAAATCTTCTTGAAAAAAATTCAACACATGTATAGATTATTATAAAGAACACTTGCATTAAAACATTACTATAAAGAACTTATGGTTGTTTGGTATGAATTTTATTGCACAGAGACCTTAACAATTTTCTTCTAAATACTTTTTTTCGATTTAATTAAAAATGTTGCTGAATTTCATTAATTTTTTTTTATTTTTATCTCTAAAAATGATTCTAAATTAAAGTCTCACTCTTTCTACTAGCAAACACACACACACACACATATGTTGAATTTACTGCCTTACATACCTCCTATTCACCATAAATACTTCACTATGCTAAGTGTAAAAGAGAAATAAAATTGAAATATGAATAAGTTTGTTATTATTAGTTATCTTAACGAAGTAATCTACTTTTCATACTTGTGTATTTATAAATTCATTATAATATAACTGAAATTATTTCTTAACAAACTCAATTCATTTTAATTATTATTTTTTTACATTAAAAAATATATTTCAGAAAAGCCAACTTCAGTTAAAATATAAATTTAAAATCGCTATTATCTATATTTTTCATACTTTGTTATTATTGAAACTGGTATAAGTCCATTTGTAGCTTAAAAAAACGTTTATTTTCTTTAACATTTTTATTAATTATTAATGCATAATAAAATGTAACAAGTTTATAGTTCTAAAAACATTTACCTGAATTGATTAACGTTTGGCAATATTTTTGAGCTGATTCAAACGCAAACCCTTAAATATCTCAATGTATGAAAAAATGAACTTATACCACTTTCAAAAAAAACGGCTCGTATATATATATATATATATATATATATATATATATATATATATATATAGCAATGTACAATGTAAATAATTCGATGGAATCTTTCAATCTGACATTCCTATTATAACGTCGACAACACAACAGTTTAATTTCAATAATAGAATGACTCTTGTGTGTGTGTGTTTGAGTACACTCATGTGTTTGAGTGTACATAAAACCAGCCATAACTATTCACCTATCAAAATATTCATTACCTGACCGAAGACATATTCGTCTCCTACCGTAATTTAAAATGTAATAAAAATGCTTTTACTTTGACAGCCATATGTCGAAAACGAAACACGGCCATTACGTTCGAAATAATCATCAACGTTTTATTAATGACGGACGGCAGAGATATCTCAATCTCGCATATTCTTTATATACATTTTTTTGTACATATAAATAATGCTTAATGTCACATCAATTTCGTTATTTGTTCATAAAGTACACTGCGTACGCATTTACGATTGCAAGTGAAACAGACGGGCAGATTAATTAAGCAGGTGATTTGAAACGACTATATTTCGAACCTCGGACCATCTGTGCACGAAGAATTATGTGACGGTTATTGCATTTATTATGTTCTTTATTGTATGATAAGATGATGTGTGTTTCCTTTATTCCAGTTTCAAATTGATTTACTTTGCAAGATAAACTCGGTTCTTTGTTTAATTATTTTAGAAAGTTGTATTAAAATATAGGTTTGATGCAATATTTAATGAGGATTAATCGAAATTCAGATTAATCAATAGATGTAATTATTTAAATTGAAATTTAATCAATATAAAGTGTGTCTCGGTTTTTTTAAATTTTGAATATTGAAATCTCAATAGACACATTTCATTTGTATTTGGTCATATAAAAAAAGTCCATTCGGATTTTTCATTAAGATATTGTTCAGATTTTTTGTTTGGTTTTACAACGATGCTCGAAATATACACACATATTTCAAAAGATGATATATTTTAATGTACTGTTTATTGAAAAATATTTTGATAATTTTATACTAAAACCGATTACAAATAATTAATGATTTATGATCATATATTAATATTTTTTTATATATATCTAAACACTTTTCACTAGAGAAATACGATTATTTATATAATAATTAAGAATATCAAGAGAGTGGTAACTAAAATGTATTTTTTTTAATATTGTGACTAAAAATAACATAGTATTAAAACTATCCTGGTCAAAAATCTTTACTATAATTATAATTGTATTTTTTTATACCCATGATCCTATTAACACGTTCTCCTGTTGGTCTTCATCCTTTTGGATCAGCTAAGGGTCTATTCTCCAATATTAGATAATCGAGTGTCAATTAGATGTTAAATACTAATTTTAAAATCAAATCATTATGTATTTGTATGTAAATAATGAAACAAATATAGAGAGAGTATAAATAAATTTTAATATTAGTCTTTGATATCTAATTGAGGATGGTATTCGATCCAAAACAACAGACATATATTTGATCCAAAAGGACGAAGACCAACCGGGCAAAATGTTTAATATTAAATATTTTTGATTGTTAATTAAGCGTATTTTAATGAAAAATCTATTATCTTCAAAGCGTGAATCTACGGGGACAAAATATTAACTTTTTGAATCCGGGCGTGGATCTAGGAATCCATTGGTTTTCCAAAGGAACTATGGTCTCAGAACATTTTCTTTTGAATGTTATATTTAAAGGTCAACTAACCATTTTCTAATGAGACTAAATTTATCTCTTTCTTTGATTTGAAAAAAAATACGGTGGACCAAAAATCAAAAAAAATGCTTTTTTTTCATTGTAAATCCTATAAAAATTGTAAACTTAAGAATTGAGTTGAGTAATTATTTTTCCATAAGTTTATTAATGGAAGAAAGCGTACAAAAAATTTCGATACTCTACGTCCAAATAGATGTGACCGACATGAAACCGTTTTGTGGACACTTGATTGATTCAAAATTTTTCATACTCAACAGTAATCTTATTTATGCAATTTTTCAATTTTTCCGCTTCCAATTATATGTTTTCAGTCAAGAGATTTATATTTCCCCGAATATTATCAACGATTTTCCACAGATAGATGTGAAATTTCTAATGGCTAATTTGAATTAACATATTTTTTCTTATAACCGACAAATTTGAAATTTTTATCTTGTTTGCGATAAAAGAATATTCAATTAATAGAAAAATATTTGTTAAAAAATTTTAGCACTCTTCCTTCCTCCCCGGATTCAAAATATTAAACATTATATAACAGGCATATCTTTTAATATCTATAATTTCTATAAAATACAGTCGGTTTTATTTAAAAAGAAAAAGAGTTTTTAACCAAACATCAATTGAAACCACCTTTCAGTAGTTCTTATGTTCTTTTCGCTCTTTTCCGTTTTCTTGAATGTAATGATATATTTTCATCAATATCAGTAAACCCCACCTAGGAGGATAAATAAACACATTCGCTTCACAAGTTTTTCTATTACACTCTATAGTACGTTTTATAGATAGTAGACATAAGATTTGCAAAACAACGAGAAAATTGCTTCGAAATATTCTAAAATATGTTAAAATTACATATATATATATATATATATATATATATATATATATATATATATATTTACCTAAATTTTACAATAAATAGCAAAAGATATTTTTTTCTACATGACGAGTATACTCGACGCTAAACAAAAAAATGCCAACTTTTCATGACGAGCATACTCGACATAAACACTTAAGGGCTTAACCGAAGCTGTTTAGGCCAAAGAATGAGGACTGACAACCATGTTTGCGAATCAGATAGAACACTCCCCAAATACAGACCATTCACAGAATGCCTTTGCGTGAGCTTTGGAACTCTGTTGGATAAATTGCAAGATGCATCTTCATCTAAGTACCGTGAAAAATGCCCCGCTACTTAAAAGAAATAAACCGCAAGCGACGAAAACACCAGAATATTTGAGCTGCACGAGTTATGAACCGCAGTGCACGATACTCGTTTGAGGATGTGGACGGATCGACTGACTGTGTACTATAAACCAATTGTAGTTTATTATCATTTTAATCTTCTTAGATTGAAGAATACATTTCAGAGTATCTTTTTGTGTTCTATCTTTATAGAACTTTTATCTTGTACAGCACATTATTGAATTTACTGCAAAGTGTATCTAGAGAATTAACTAAGAAAATCATATAAGTAGAGAAAATCATATAAACATTTACACATGGCTACGTTTCCACCTGTACTTTATACCAACTTATTTCGACTTTCCAAACGATATTTTAATCATAGCAGAAATTCATTTCGCTGTACAAGGAATCTCAATCTGTGTTACATTCGCTCGACAAAACAAAACTAATTTCTGAAATAAAATCATTGCCCGTTCTCCACCAACGCGAAACAATATTGACGCGAACTGCAACGTACTGCATTAATACGAATGTTTTCGCTGCAACGTACATTCATCTCTGATGTTGGAACACGTTCGCTCATGTACGTTCATAAACTTCCATTATTTCGTAACAATAACACAATATTCTTGACACAAAATGTATTTCTTATGTACGGCATTACGGTACGAATATGCCAAATTGTTCTTTGCTTCTCTTTTCCTTCTGTATATATCAATTTATATACATGTACAGGTGTCTCGTGGAATAGTTATGGATTGTTTCAAATTGTTTAAGAAATGTATGTGTGTTTTCTCTAAAATGTATTCACAATTATAATTTGTCACTTGTAGTAACCTGATTTGCTATTTGTAACTTGATTTATGCCATCCTAAATGGCTTCAATAAAGAAAATAGTTAAATGAAAAAATCGCTTAAAAATACAATCATTTCTTCTTAATACATTAGTTAAAATAAAATAATGCGATTATAAACGTACTTTATATATCCTTTCATTAATAAAACTCTAATTAATCTCCCAAAAACCATTCCAATATACTGTGTTCTATTTCCGATGTTCGTTTGACACAATAATCATAAAATATGAAGACTCGCAGTTATTTTATTCAAAATTCTTAGAATAAAAATGGAATATAACAAATACATAAATTTCTACTCATTAAGTCAGTATTATAAATATCTTCACCTACATGTAAATTACTACTGAATTAAAATGTCATCAAGCAAACAAGAAATCATTACAAAACAAACGTTCTACAATTATTTTTTGTACCAGAGTTGTCGATTACGTGCGATGAATTTACATGTCATAGCAAATAAAGCGATTATAATGGCGAATTTCGGGCCGTTCGTTTTTTTTTTACTTCATTTCGTATATAATTGAGATGGTTGTGTTTGATTAGCTGCACTGTTGTTACGTATTCAAATCTGGTAACGGTTTGAAGAGATTTGTCACGAACAGACACTTTCAGTTTTATTATCGTTAGATTGCTTCATCGTCTACTATTATTTTAACATAGTTTGAACTTCTTGACGCGTTCGACCGAATAACTGTTGTTTCATTGATCAATAAATTTAAATAATGTTTTTCAATGAAATCGAAAATATATGCTGATCTGAATAAATGAATGACGCGATAATGAACTGGAAAAATAATATTACATCTGTATTGAATGATTTTCTTTATTTTACAAATGTGAATTTTAAACAGGTTTTCTACTTTATTATTGAACTATAGTTATATATATATATATATATATATATATATATATATATATATATATATATATATATATATATATATATATATAACCTATGCTATTGTTCTATCGAATGTATTAGTAAATTCTTTTTATAATTATCAGTTTAGTTATCTAACAATTTTTATTCATATATATAAAATTGTTGAAGACCAAAGAAGTTAACTAATCAAAAAATAATCAAAATAAAATGTCTATTGTAGAAATCTAATACAATTTATTGATAAAATGAAATTCTAAACTTGCTGTTGATTACATTTAAATGATTTGGAATAATTTATTTACAATTTAAGTATAAATAATATATTTATAGATACAATTTATTTAGATAATCAGATTAGAAATGGACAAGTAGCGAAAATAATACAAAAGTTGAAAGAACATGTACTGTAAAAACATCTTAAGGCAAGTGTCTTTAGAAAGAAAAAGATAGACATAAATTTTAGTCATGAAATTAATATTTATTCGTTGGCTTTCTCTATTTTATATCTATCAATTAATACAGATAGATTCTGAAATAGAATTTCAATATTGTGGTTGAATAGACTCCAAGTTATTAATCGATTTAAAAATTAATTTTTAGTAATCTTTCATTTAAAATATAAAATGATATTAATAAAAAATAAGAATTTTATATGAATATATTTTGACACACGGAATTTTGATTTTATTAGATAAAATAGTACTCTGTTCGTTGTTGTGTCAGCGCTGAAGCACGCTTCAGGGGTGTTGTGTGCGAGGTACGGAGACCTTTAACTAATAAAATTAAAATAGTACTGTATATAAAAAGGTATTATATACAAGCAAAAATGTTCACATATATTTATGATATATGCATGTTCGCGATTATGCAGGATGGTGCAAAAAGAATGAATGGGTTTGAATAGTTAATTTTTTGGTTTAAATATTTTTTTCCTCTTATTTCCAAAATTTTTTAAATAAAACCTGGGGAATTTATCATGGAAACGTACATGATGGAACAAACATATCAAAATAATTGAATTTTATTTTCAAAATCTGTGTTCAATTATTTTAACACGGTGAGTATTTCGTTGTTGTTTTAATGTTCGAATAGGACCATCGAAGTCAATGACTGATTGTTTGATTGCACGTTTTCGACAAAAAGGTGCAGTTAGTAACCGTCCAGGATCGAGAAGACATCATTCGGTTCTAACTGAGGAAAATGTTCGACATGTACAGGAGAGTAATGCGCAAAATCCTGAAATGTCAACCAGAAGACGTTCAACCCGACTTGGAATATATCGGCGGTCACTGTAAAAGATTTTGGCCGCATTAAAAATATTCCCATACAAAGTGCAGCTTGTTCAAGAACTAAATCCAATAGATTATCAGCATCGCCTTGATTATGCAATCCGTTTTCCCTAACAAGCAGAAGAAAACAATGAATTTATTCAAAATGTATGAGTCATAGAACTCATTTTCATTTAAATGACTTCGTAAACATACAAAACTAGAATATGGGGTACAGGAAATCCTAGAGCACTTCATCAGCGACAATTACATCCACTTAAATGTATTGTTTGGTGTGAAGTAACGTCCTAAAGGATTATAGATCCTTATTTCTTCGAAAATGTAAACAGTACTGCTCTAACCATAAATGATGGCCAATACCGTATGATTAAAGAATTTTTTTTAAGGTCAACTATTGATAATCGTCCATAGTTGTGATTCTAATAAGACGGAGCCATAGTGCACACAGCAAGAACCATTATGAAATTTTTACTAGAAATTTTTTCCGAACGTATAATTTCAAGAAATAGCGACTTTCATTGCCCTGCGCATTCGCCTTATTTGAGCCCTCCCGATTTTTTTCTTTGGGGCTACTTAAAAGAACGTGTATACATCAATAAGCTAAAAACTATCCTGCAGTTAAAGAACAACATACGAGAAGAAATTCGAGCGTTATGTCCACAAATCCTGAAAGAATTCATGAAAATTGCATTAGAAAGAGCTTGACTTTGTGGATCCAAAAATGGATTTCACTTGCATGTTGTCATTTTTCATATGCAGTCAGGAAAAAATCACAATCGTTCTACTATATTTTGTGAAATAAAGCAAGATGAAAATATTACAAAACAAAAAAAATATTAGTGTTTCAATTCCTTTCGTTTTTTTTTGCACCACCCTGTAATATATTGTAATTATTTGGTAAGAAAAGTAAAGATAGAAGATTGATATTCTTCGTTGACTTCCTTTACTTTTTATGTATAAATCATTATTAAATATAAATAAAGTATATTGTAAAAAATAAACACAAATAAAACACACTGTATTATTTTATGTATAAAATTGATTCACAATAAACTAAATTAAATGTCATGAAACATTTTTCAAAATAATTATTGGAACGAAATATCATTGACAGACTTTAATACTTTATATTTCAGAAGAATCGTTAAGTATGTTCGGACCATTTCATATCTCTCTTTAATCTTAAACAAGATCGAAATACAGAAACAAAGAAAAGAACCAGAACAAACGTGTAATTATTTTCGAAAAACGAAACAGCCCTTTTATCAACAAAACCAACAGACGTACTTATTAATCATTCATCCTACATGACGTCACAGATAAATCGTAGACGGGCCGAAACGTAAAAAAAAAAAAACGTATAATACATATTAAAACAACGTCGGATCCATTTCGACATTAGAACCGAACTAGAGAGCGAGTGTACCTCGTTCTCAGCACGACCGCTTCGTATTATTATCATTATTGCTATTATGAATCTGTGAGGTCGGAGAACAATCACATACATCCTTGAATGCCTTACGGTCATCTTTTTCTCAGAAGTGACGAGTCATTAGTTGACGTTTGCCGCATACCTGTGTCCCAGTTTTTTCTGGAAGGCAGGAGCGTAAGACAAGTGTTTTCTCTATTACGTGTGTGTGTGTGGTGTTTTTTTTCTTCTACAGGTTGAAAACGATGTAGCATTATCAACATTTCAAGTAGTGGTTACCTTTTCTTTTTCTCATTATTACCTTTTTTTGTATTTAATATTTTTTGCAGTGAATGCGTTGCGGCTGTTCCGTTTGATTAAAGAATTGGGCAATCTCTTAAAACAATTTCCTATTTGTTACGGTTCTGTACGCATCACATACATACATACATACATACATATATATATATATATATATATACATAATTATATATATATATATATATATATATATACAGTATATGTGTGTGTGTGTAACGAAAGGTATGAATTGATCAATCATAACAAAACCTAAAAACCACAGAATAATGCATTGAAAATTCAATTCGGTGTATTGAAAATGATCTAATTATTATTTTTTTACAGATGACGAAACAAAAATAATTAGCTTGTTTTATCTGAAATATATTTAATGAAGTTAAATATTATAACACCAAATAAAAACTATTCTAATGCAATATATATATATATATATATATATATATATATATATATATATATATATATATATATGTATATATATAATGATTCAGATTAGGCTTCCATATAGAAGTACTATAAGGAAGTGCAGGCGTTAAGTAAAATCATATTATTTTTTATTTAGTATTTTAGTTCAATTCAATACTAAAATATAATTCAACTATAATACTAAACAGGGGGTAACATGTTTTTTTTTTAATTTTTACGTTTCTTTTAATACTTTGGAGAATAACAAACTTTGAAGAATAATTATAAGAAATTAATACAATTGGTGCAATTTTTTGTCATGTTATTAAGATAAGACTATTAAATCAATCTAGGGATTCTATTACTGATGGAAACCAAAAATGAAAAGGAGCTGCCCTTAATTTTAATAGAAGTCTAGAGTCAAGTATAATTTGATTAACATTTATCGAATCAAGAAAAATAAAGGTACTTTCTTCAGTTGAAATTATGATAATAGAAAATAGTAAAATTGAAGAAGCTAAAGCTTGAGCTAGAAAATATTTTAGGGCTGATTCATTTTGAAATTAAATTATTTGTTTTGCTTATGAGGGGGATAAAACACAATAAATTAATCTGAAGGCCTATTCAAGCCTTCATTCAATTTTTAATGTGGAAGCCTAATTTTAATTACCTATATATATATATATATATATATATATATATAAGGAAAGAGAGAGAAACTGACATAAAATCAATCATTTCTTTCTAAGCCAACACTTTTCATAATACACTTCTGACACTGGCTAAATTCACTTTCACAAATGATTTTTTTTATTTCACAAACTAGAAAAATATATTTCTGATCAGAAATGTTTCATAAATCATTAATTTTTATTGCTGATATTGTTATCGACGTCTTAATTTTAAAGTACGAAGGCAAAACAAAATCTTTTTGTACCTAGACGCTCTGTAGAAAGATTTGTCTATATTTTAATGCCATAAAGATGATAGAATCGGCATCTAAATGTATACAAATACAATTAAAAATAATGATTTATTAAATATTTATGACCAGAAGAATTTTTTTCAGTTTTAAGGTTGAAAAAAGAATTCATTTGTGAAAGTAACTATTTGTTATTTTCTTTTTTTTATTTACTGCCTTTTCTAATACATTGATATATGAAAATTGATTGAAATTGATATTGAAAATTGATATATGAAATTGTCTTATTTTTTGTCATCTCTCTCTATCTCTATGTATATATATATATAATAGATTTATTTTTATAAAATACATAATTTCTAGTCATTATCTAACAATAAATAAATATAAAAATGTTTCGAGTTTCTCAGAGTTTCAGATACAGTGTGATGATTTTTTCATATCATGATTTTTAATATTTTAACAGCACGAATCAATCAAAGATAGTCACAAGCCCGTGAAGAATAAACCACGTAAAACAGACCAGTAATTTTAGTCAATGATGTGACAGTTTCTTGAAGTGATGGGGTCATGCATTTAAACAAATACTGGTACATTAATTTACCTTTAAAGGACAGGTAAGAGGACGCAGCATGCTGTTGCACCTGCATCTCTAATATCTGCGTCTTAAATAAAACATTTTCCTCCAGAATAGACTCGAGATGTCAATTATCTATGAGTCATGGTTCATGGGTTTCATGTTTGATATTTAGTAGTGTAATGACAACCTGCATAATTAGTCAGAACGACTAAGATTTGTTTTAAAAAGATACGATTAATAATTTTTAGAATATTATACCATTTGTTATATGATTGGACTTTCTATCCAATAGACAGGTAAGAATGAAATTGTATTTTATCTTAGGACTCTCATGACTCACATTTCTTCAATTATGATTGAAAATATTATTGTCTCTGCATTAACACTCTGAATATCGTCGCATCAACATCGAAATTCACATCAGCAAGAATGAAAAATGATCGATAATAATCAATACAAAATTTGTTGATTTGTGGGATGAAAGAACAATTCTTTAAGATTGTGAATTTAGTAACAGTTTAACAACTGTATTTCAACTGAACACTTACTTTATTCTCATTTGAACGTACATACATGTTACTCATTTATAATTTCGTGATATAAAATCAGTCTGCGTCCTTTTTCCAAGATCTTGAATGCAAGTAATTATAGTTGAATAAAAAAATCCAAAACCAGTAAGTTATTTCATCATATTTTCCAAATTAAATTAATATATTTTAATTATATTCTACACTATTCATACAACACAGTAAAAAACGATTGCCTTCCACTATGAATAGAATAATATAAACGTTGATTCACCTGCGGTCATTTTGAATATTCAACTTTAATTGTACATACATAGATGTGTGTATATATATATATATATATATATATATATATATATATATATATTGATATATATTCAAAATACAATGGCTTCATTAGAATAAATAAAACACTTTCGAATTCACAAATGAACATTTAGCTGAAATTTGCGCAAAGTAAGTCTTCGCAAACCGCTATACACTGAACATTACTGATTAATTATATTTAGTTTCAAACTTAAATACGAATTCATAGCGGAATTGTATTTAAATTGTAAATTAATTTCCATTCAAATTACACTTTTTAGTATTTCATGAAATGTTTATCGTTCATATATGGATATAACATAAATTTTCATGCAACATTTTAATTTTAAGTCTATTTTTTCAGAAAAAAATAATATAATAGAGGGAATATTTTATATAAAATTTTCACACAGACAACACGGAAAAATGTTAATGAAGAATTTGTTTATAAATGATGTTCATTTTTGATTTAATATTTGGATTTTATTACTTTAATATATATATATATATATGTTTTCATTGTTTATTCACTTAAAATTGAGTGCATATAGAAAATATTTGAAAACCCAATAAAATTAATTTCTCTATGACACTCTAAATCTATACAGCAAGAATTTTTAAAAGATAAGTAGGGATGGGAAGATAAGGTCTTAGAGAATATAATAGAAAAATGTAAACGAATATTTTTATACTTTCAGTGAATATAATGATCAAATCAGTTTAAAGAAAATTATTTAACAAATATTTTCATAAATGTAATGAAAGTGTATTCCTTTTTTGCTTATTTGAATTTTATTAATATTTCTACTAATCAGTTTTTGTAATTACTAAAATATATTTGTTGAGATATAATATAACTGTATTTAAACGTACGAATTTGTATAATGTCTTATTTTTATACGTTTCCACTCGTTGTAAGAATTCTTGATATTATAATAATTATATGGAATATGATTGCTATATAGGAAATTAAATATGTTGATAATTAATATACGATAAATTCGAAATTGATATTTTAATAAAATCTAATCGATTTCTACCATTTATAGTAAATATAACTTTTGTTACCGACTGTTCAAATTTCTAATAGAGTTGATTGCAGTAAATGGATTTCTATAATCAGAAAATCTTTAATATTTAATCTTGACATCAAATTGACATCACAATTGTATTAGTGCTCGTTTCGCTCTTTCCAATACATATTTTAAATACTGCAGTTATTACATTTGGATTACTACTCGATAATTATGTATTAGTGTCTGACGTAACAACTCAAGTATTTCTAAACAATCACACATATTCACAAGTATTTCCTACACAAATACAGATTGTATTTCAATTCAGTACATGTGCTGCATTCTCTTCGAAAAATAAATAAACTCATTGAGAATTCGCCTAAAAATTTAGTATAGAGATAAACCTATTATTAAATTTATGTAAATAAAATCAAACTATAGATGTATATGGAAAAACCGTGAATACCTCTAGGTCTCCCAAACTTTAACTCTTGATACTGTTGACTATATTTAACAGACAGAAAAAGAAAAACAATACACTGTATTGCAAGAGTATGTTTGAAAAATTTAAAATTCAACATGCACAGAAATAAATTTTAAATACGTAGGTCAGGCCCGTACCCACACCATCATATTACAGGGTACAAAATTGTTGAAAGTTACGGTGGAAACGCGCTCATAGAAACGATTTTTTTCGTGTGTAGAAACGTTTTTAATCATCAAAGTAAACCCAGTAGGAAGATTCTCTCAATGGTTATTCTCTCCAATATCTTCAAATATCCAAAAATCGTACATTTTGTCATGAGAGGCAATGATCTCTTTGTCCCACCCTAAGTACGGGCTCGATATAGGTTTATACTAGCTGATACAGATATAATTTACTTTTTTACTCTTCTGATAATAAAAGAACAAATGTAAATTAGTATCTTCCTTTTTCAAATATTATATATTGTGTGTGTTATAACTTTCCACAATTCTCTACCAACGTCCGTAATTTTAAATACACTAGATTGTCGATTCTTAAAATCAAAATTATAAAATATTTAGGTTTAGCTAGAAATGGAATTAACTGGGTTAATCATTTTCAATAGACATCAAAGTTTATATTTGTCAAATCTTGACAAATAACCGATAAACACAATGAAAAAACATTGTAAAAATTTAATTTTTGCAATAATATTGTTCTTTTTTGCAATAGAAATTTCAGTTTCCAGATCTCTTTGCAAATCTAGTATTAATGAAACTAATAAATGTAACAAAACCGTTTTAGTACAAAAAAACTGTTTATATGCCTGCCTGTTAAAAGTAAAAGAAAATTTCATTCATTTTGGAAATGATATCAATATATTTTAACTACAGATAGTCTTTTCGGAAATTGAATAAACTTATTTGTAATTATTGAAAATTTTTTTGTACTAAGAACGACAATAATTTAAATTTATACATAAAAAGTTCATCTATAATATTTATTGTTCTATATACACATACGATATATACACATTATTTATATATATATATATATATATATATATATATATATATATATATATATATATATATATACATATATATTAGATGATATACATATTGGAAGTAAAGAACAGAAACTACTAACCCAAAAAAAATGAAGATTGTTAAAATAATAAATCAGCATGGTTACAAATATAAAACTACACACAATGATAACTAAAAACGTATTGATTACAGTTTAAAATCTGTTTATTTGTTATATTGAAAATCGTTTGAATCATCAAACAAATCTTAAGTATCTGTGTTCTCAACTGACTTAAGTTTATTGTAGGTATTAAACAGCTCGTGAATATGGGTTTAGATTTTTATATGATTTATTTACAACTATGTATGTGAAATAGTAATTTTTTCTCAAAAATTGATACATAATTTTACATCATTATAGAGTTCTAATACTGTACTAAATTCACTTTTCAAACAAATTCTTTATTTTATTCATCAGGCCATAAAAAATTAGGTCAAAAATGTTTATTGATTATTTTTTACTTCCAATATGTATATCATCGGATATATATATATATATATATATATGTATGTATGTATGTATGTGTGTGTGTGTGTGTGTGTGCAAATGTCGAACGAGTTATGAAGCGAATGAAGACAACACGATTGTAAACGTACAGGCCCACCCCTAAAATGTAGACGAACAGTAAAAGCGTACTCGTAAAGAATGAACGCACGACACAAACCGGTGAAGTACTCAAAAGCAATTTATCACCTCATAAAAACTCGTCGAGAAACGTCAATGCTATTACGTAAGACGAGTAACCAGATACCGGCCGCAGTCTACACGCCATCCATCCATCCAACAATAGCTCAATCAATGTGTATATCTTTGATCCGCAGCGTCGATTAAAGAAAGAACCGACGGAACAGTGTCTTCGTCTCGTTCATCCATCACATTCGTAATTCATATTTGAATATAACACACACGTGTACGTGGTCTTGTTTGATGTGCTTGTGACGCGGCGATCCAGCGTTCAAACGGACACTGCACGGTTTCGTTACACATGTTCTCGATTACATTTACAGTTCATGAATTCATGAAGATGTTTAGAGATTTTTTTTTAAAAAATAACTATGTCTAGAAACTGGAAACGTGTCACACTTCGTAAAAATCAATTATAAATCAAATATTTCCATACTAAACTAAATCAATCAAAATTCGAAGCTTACTCTTTGTATTTGCAATAAAGCAAGAAATTAAACGACATTCAATAAATACACTGGAACGATTTCTACACCGAAATGTAAATGGTTATAGAATATAAATTGAAAAATAAGAAGAACTCCTTAAATAAAAGACTGAAAATAATTCGGTTTTTGAAACAGACATATGAAAAGAAAAAGTTTTAGTTGTTAACCAGTCGTCAGAGATTTTCAATGACTCTAAATTGAAACTGTTGGAGAAAAGGTTTTAATACGAATACAGATTTCAGAAAAATTTCAATAAAAATAATATAATTAGATTTTTCTGTAGTTTAGCATCTTGCGATAGCATAGCAAGATAATAAAAATGATTAACAATGATCAATAAACATTTTTGATCTGAATTATTTTCGTGGTTTGATGAATGAAATAAAGAATTCGTTTGGAAAATGAATTTAATTGTTTTATGACCGTGGATGTTTCGCTTTGGATGGTGTCGACGTTGATGGTTGGCCAGGATCAATCCATGATTTCTTGCGTTTCAGGTTGTCACAATAGATTCATAATAGATTTTCGAAATAGATTTTTTATCACCAGTCACGATACGCTACAAAAAACTCTTCTTTTATGCCTTGCAAGGAAAGAAATCAAGATGTTCAAACGATTAGCAATGGCATTTTCGGTCAATTCATGTGGCAGCCACTTTTCTTCTTTCTGTATCTTTCCCATGGCTTGTAAACGTTGTAAAATAGTTGATTTATTAACTTTGATCCTTTAATATAATTCTTTGAGTGTCTTAGCAGTGTTTTTTTTCCAATAGAGCTTTGTAATTCTTCATCTTCAAAATTTTTTAATTGACCTGGCCGTTGTTTTTCGTGAACGTCACAATCACCACTTTTGAATCGTCGAAACCAATCTCTACATACTGTTTCCGATGGAGCAGACTCACCATACGTTTTCACAAGCAATAGATGAGCTTCAGCCGCACTTTTTTTTAAATCAAAGCAGTGTAGAAGTACACATCGGAAAAACAACTTATCGCTTTCCATTTTAATTCTGTTCTAGAAAAACACTTGTGTAAACAAAGGATGGCATCTGATGACTGAATTTGAGTAGTAAATATTCACAGTTCAAAACGACATAAGAGATATCCGTCACTGCCCACAGCATATGCACCTAGAGCCATCTACACATGAACAGCGGACTTCAATGCAATCTCCTAATATTAAATATTGCTCAGTATTGAATCCGTAATAAATTATCAAATAAATCTAATATTTTTAAAACAATTATCTACACACGTTTTTAATTTCAAAAAATCTCAAGTAAAGTATTTGTTGCACAAAGATAACGAGATCTAACAAGATCATTTCGTCTATACCAATAGCAATCTTCTTTCTCGTATTAAGATCATTTAACTATGGTCTCGTTACTAAGATCTACAACACACTGGAACAGAAATTCCTGAAAAGCCATTTCCGTCCCATCACCGTCGAAATAATGTCCTTATAATTATATTTCGATACGTGGCGCGTCGAACACGCGACCGAGACGGGATCGCACCATGCGTCCCGTTCGCACGCGCACGCATTTATCGATAACGGCACAATAATTGTTTTCATCGTAACAAACAGTTGAGTGGTTGATGAACGAAGATGTCTTAACGAAACGCGGCTCGGATTGTCTCGACCGATGCAGAGTTTACCGGCATCTTTATTATAATTACATTTTCGGCATTGTTTCTAGAGAACGGATCTGGAAACAAAGCGACGAGGCAGTTTCTTAACGCCCAAATACGAATAGGAGGTTCACAGTGAACGGACTTTTCTCATTGGCGTAGGTGCGAGTGACGTCGTATCTCGGATTAAATAGCGTGGAAAGATTAGTGGTGGACGGTTCTGACGTACTTTGTAGTGTTTTTTTTCGAGATTTTTGTAATGTGTTTCGGTCGGAGATAAATGAATATTATTTTAAAAAAATAACAGTCGGAAAGTCGTCGAGGAGATTAGGTTTAAACGACGGTAGATATTTCAGATAAGAAGAAAAAGCTTTAAAGGGCTTTAAAGAACAATGATCGTTTTAACTATACTGAAAATTATAAAAAAAACTTATGTGCAGTGATATGATGAAAATTTAATTAATTCAAAAATTTTTTAATAAAAATCTTCATTGAATTTGCAAGTATGAGTATATAGAATCCACGTAATAATTTATTGATACAGCTTATAAACCAAACTATAAATATTTATCAATTAATTTTCTAGTATTTTCAAAATTAGTATAAATTTATTTATTATTAAGTAAAAAGACTTTATTTTTTCATCGTATTAGTTACTTAACCGAGACAATCAGATATAATTTTTATTGCTAGAATTATTATAGTAATCTCTCTATAGATGCAAGAATTAACATTTTATTATACTAAATTTCATTCTATAAATTCTTATAATTTCTCGTCCATAAATAAAACAAATCTATCCAATAATGCTTGAATATTTGAATCGTCAATTAAAGTGAACTTTATTGCTGTGTCATATTCACAAGATCATTCTTAGTCACATTCGAGTTCTAATCTAAAACATTCTTCAATCAATCAGGCTATTTTTCTTCTTAGACAGTTCTATGTTAAGTTATTCACATTCATACATCTCTAAGATCAATAATTATATTAATTATGTTATACATTCCAAATTATTCGGTTCTCTTTGATTTTTAATGCAATTAGTTAAGAAAAAGCTGATATCTTTGACAATGTCTGAGTTCGTTATCTTACAGGCAACAAAATTATAAAAATTTGGTTTAATTTCTTTACAGCAGAGTATTAATCTCAAAGATGACAAAACGAAATATGATAGAAAATTACTGTCTTTATAGAAATGTAACCATGAGAGAAAATGTTAATTACACACAAGTTTATTGAATTAGAGCAGAGATCAGAGATATTTCAGCTCAGTCATATATATATATATATATATATATATATATATATATATATATATATATATATTGGAACATTTATTCAATCTGGAAAGTAAGAGGGTTCTTCCGGGAGTACCTGGATCTATCATGATTCAACTCATTCCTGTAGGAAGTCCAGTACCTCCAGTTATTCTACAGAGAGCATTTATTCAAACGAGTGAAAGAATGCAAAACGATACTATCGGAAAATTCTGGAGCTTTACTGGAAAAAGCTGTTCTATTGGAAGGTCGCAAAAATTTGTTTCACTTTTAAGCATAATTTGTCAATTCAAAAGACAAACAAGTTATTTTATGAACACAAGCCGTAAGTCAGTGCTTGGTATTTGCAGTACAGAGAAGATCAAAGGATATTGAGTTATACAACAGATACACATTTAGAAGCACTAAACTGAAAAAATATTTTGCAAGAATACAGATATTACACTGTTCTATCTGAACAGTATCACAAAAAAACCGAAGTTTTTTTTTTAAAAAAATATTCAATTATTAAAGATTCTTGAACAAGAGCATGCTGTTTAGACCTAAGAACTTTCTAAACATGGATATTTTTTTGGAATAAACGATATTATGTCAAGCTTTTCAGTTAATATTAAAATTATCCAGTGTTTGTCTTAGTTGTACGTTGAAGATTGACTTGTGTTTGGATCTTACAGGTATTGATTCCCTAGACTTGAATTCTCTTAGAAATTAGTACATGAGTAAACGAATAAGTCCCTTCAATGTGCGACTAATACAAACTCATAAGTAAAGATTCTAACTTAGGAAGTTGGTAGATATTGGAATTTGTAATTAAGAAAAATACATACTTATTTTTTATTTTTACTAAATATTTAGTCTTTTTATCACTTTGAATTTTTCAGATGTGGAAATAATTTTAAATTTATTAATATTCTCTCTCTCTCTATACATATATATATGTATATATATATATATATATATATATATATGTATATGAATATATATATATATATATATATATGAATATATATATATATATATATATATATATGAATATATATATATATATATATATATATATATGAATATATATATATATATATATATATATATATATATATATACGAATATATATATATATATATATATGAGTAAAAAACAGTTTACTGAATGGTTTAATTACTGTACTATTAAATCTAAATTTATGAAATTTCAGTATAAAATTTAAAATTTCTCTTAACAGTTTTCATTATTCTTAATTTTAATTAAAAATATCTTATTATATTTGTAAACAAAATCCGACACGCTTGTGGAAACGTACTTCCTTCACGAAATTGCATCTCGTTCGATGATGCAGCGAATTTAATTATATTTTCGCAAACGACAAGTCACTATTCTCATTAAAACGCCACGTCATAATGTAACCGGAGATTTTTTTTTAATACACAGGTATGTTTTTAGATCAAAATTTGCACGATTTGTCGGTACGGCGTCGTTCTATGAATAGAAATCGGTCACGAAACGGAATTGTTTCGCAAATTGAAAATATCACATTATTATTTTTAAATGCATAATTAAATAATCATTAAAAGGTTATACAATGTTTTTTTTATAAAAATATGTTCGGTTTGTACGGTCAGTACAAGCGGATTTATAAATATTTTACTTCAAGAAAGTTGAATCGTTCAAGAAAACACTTGTATGAAACGTACAAGTAACAAACAAGTATCTATTCGTACTGTTTTAAAAAGATGATTACTTTACATGATCTCATTTACTTTAAAAAATAAACATGTATAATATTTTATTTTATAAAAAAATCTTATGTAAATAACAAGATATTTTTGTACAAACAAATATTTCAATAGGAAAAATATTTGTTTCATGCACATATTTTAAAATAGTTGTTTTTTAGTTGTGAATTAATTATCAAATATATTAAATAGAAAGTAGAAGGTAAACAGTGGATGAACAAGATAAAACTATTCTGATTAAGAAACATTTAAAACTGAATAGGACTTACTTTGAAAAAGTAGTTTCATTTAGCGAAAGTCACTCTGGTTTGGAGAACTGGTGAAGAAATGCTGTCACACTCCAGAATAGTATTTTACATCTGAAAAAAAGTATGCTGCTGTAAGAAACTTATTAACAAATGTAAATTTATTCATTTAGATCGAAAACAATAAAAATAATATTTTTGCACAATAATTGAATCGATTTATTAAGGAGTCTATTTTTAAAGATTACAATTTTTACTGTATATGCAATCATTACAAGAAATTAATTAATGAAAGCCTATACAATTGAAATTAAATATTTTTATAAACAAACAACTAGAATCAAATTATTTAAAAAGTTACTGTATTGTAGTATTAAAAATAATATAGTTTTAGTGCTATGGGTAGATTAATTTTCACAAATAAATTTTCACTCTTCCCATAAACCACATATTTTTTATGATCAATAATTAATATCAATTGATTGTTGAATATTAATTAATATATCAATTAATTGTTGAATATTAATTAATTAATAACTGAACACAGTATATCTGCGGCTGATGATCTCGTCATCGATATTCACATAAATAAATTTTAATTACTGAAGATTTTTCAGCAGAAAAAATTAGTAGTATATGGGAGTGTAAACTTCATTAAATGTCTAACCGAACAGCAGCAGTATTAGCAGACAGAAAGAATTGCTGCTTGTACCGATTGAATTAACAGACCCATTGTAACACAGAGGATCCACAATACACTTCTCTATTTCCTTACTAGTTTAATCTATTTACATCTATTGTAAGTGTGTCCCTCTCTGCTGCACTTACAAATGATATTTATAGTTTCATAAATAAATTCTTTTCTTCACATAATAAAACACATATTTTTCTGATTAAAAATGTTCAATAAATGATTAATAACCGTTTGTAATTGCTGATTATATGTATATCAACGTCTCTATCATCATATTTAGAACGCTTGAATACAGAAAAAAATCTACAGTTATTCTAATGCAAACTATAACGGAATTGTATCCATATGAATTCATATATTTTTTAATATATTACCTTTACTCTATTTTTTTTATAATTTTTAACTGCTAAACTGAAATATATTTAAAATATAACAAAACTATTAATATTACAATTAAGAAATGGAATTAATTTTGCCTATAACAATACAATGTATATACGTACGCCACTGTATCATAATTTTCAACAAGGGTTATATTCACACGCTTTTCTTGAAAGAAACACTCCTGTGGTGTTACATGTAATGATTGTTATTGTACAAGGGTTGGAGAATGTACGATTGTCCTTTAGGGTGTACTGTATATCTGTTTGTGTAGTGAAGATCAGATGTTAGAGTTTATATGCTTTTTTACACTTAAGTAGGTAATATATATATATATATATATATATATATATATATATATATATATATATTCTAATAGAAACATTTTTCTATTGACTGATATTAAATTATTTTTGTATTCTTCAATTATATCGAACGATAAATGAAAAGATATGATGAGTGATATTTAAAAAGTTTAAATTAGAGATAAGAAAAAGAGTTTTTTTTTTCAAAACTGTGATTCGATAAACACTCAATTACTTTCTATTTTCTATTGTATTGTTAAATTATTAAAGTTATAGAGCAGATAGACGATTGCATTTTGATTTATGGCTGTTATATACCATTATACGAAATATCTTCATCGAGTAGCTACCTAATTTCATATAATTTATTGATGTTTTGAAAGATTACAAAAACTACTGTATACTAGAATCGTGTAGAGTGAATTTGATTTATTAGATTAGAATTTAAGATAAATTCTCGATAGTTCTACTAATTTTCTTTGAAATTTCAACGCCGTGCTGGTATTTTAGAAAACGGTTGTTGTTCAGTTCTCCTCAAGCGTAGTAAAATTCTACATTTGCATATTGAAAAGCCAGTATGTGTTTTTTTTTATTAAATATTTTTTTGTTCAATTTTGATAAAATATATTCATTCGACTATTTTTTTTATTTATAAATGTGATAAAATATTTATACTTTTACTTATCAAATGGAACGAATTTAAATGAAAGTTTTGGTAAAAAAGATAGTATAAACTCTCTGAATCTATATGCAATATATATATATATATATATATATATATATATATATATATATATATATATATAGATAGATAGATTTAAACAAGGGACTACAAACATAAGACTTTTTCCATGTACAAAAATAAGAGAAATGATTACTTATTTATTAATTATCTAACATTCTTCATCTTTTTGAATAATATGAGTGTCTATTTTCCACAAGTTTCGGCATGTGTGATACTTTCAGATAGATTACAGAAATTATATCTTCTGTATCCAATACTAAAATATCTACGATTTATTATCAATCAATACTGAGTACAAAGAAAGAACTGTCGAGTTTTATTAAAAATTTAATAACACTTTTCGCTCTTAAATATAATTATTTATTTTTCTGTTGAAATAACACAACAGTAGTTTAATTTAATGAGCACTGTGTTTAATCAAAATTTAATCAATTGCAACAGAACGAAAACGATTATGTACTGAGAGAAACCATTTACAGTTCGATATGGACTTTGCTGACACATGAACCAAAAAATCAAAGTTAAATTCTAATCGTTACTTTTTAAAAACATCTTAAGAGTTTTCTTTTTATAAAAGTATCTATGTTGGATCATATATGAAATAATATTGAATCTAAATAATGTTTTTTTCTAAAAAAAATAAAGCAATATTTAACGAATCCATGTTTAGTGTTTTATGATTTTTATAAAAAAAATATTTAACAATATAAAATGGCTCCAATGAAAAAAGATTTTGGAAAAAATGATTTTGAAAAAACAGATAAAAACATATTATTTTTACAGACAAAAAATATGTTTTAATATTAACTTACTGAGTAATACTACATTCTATTAATCCTAAACTAATGTTCTACAAATCTGCTACAAACATTTCTCCAAAAAATTCTTGAGAAATTGTTTATTAAAAAATTAACAATTTTCTTATTTCTATAAAATTAAGAGTAGTTTATTTTATATATATATATATATATATATATATATATATATATATATATATATATATATTTATAAAATATTATTAAGAAGTTTTTCTAATAATGTTTATCATTAAAAGTATATTAGAGTTTTGAAAAAATAACAATTCAAGACTATATTCAGTAAGATGTATGAGAATTTTTGTTGTAAGGTTAGATATTCAAGAATAAGTCGGTTATGTACCATAAAAACATTAGTTATTGAAATAATTAAACAAACCTTGTTCTATCTGATGGAAAATTTAACAAAATATTTGTTAAATAGAATTTTATACATGTTAAAGAAACAAAATCCACTAATAATCAATCAAAAGTGTACAAATATTTAATAAAAGAATATGAAAAATGTATTAATCATATTTTATTCAAAAATTATTCAACTATGAGAGCAGATATATACATATATATACATTTGTGAATATTTAGAAGAATGATTGTCTGTTTCAATCCCAGTCGTTTGAATAAACACTCCCACACATATTCAAATAAATGTATGCAGCTTGAGTCATAAGACTCTGTCTTAGTATTTAAACGTGTGAGCTTAAAAATAACTGATTGATATTAATAATTCAATACTTGTTCTTGTAAGAATGACATTGCTATTAAAAAGAGAATAATTTATTGCACATAAAATTAACTACAACACTGTAACACTTAATCCTCAACTAGATAACATGGGTCTTGGACACTTATTTACAAACACAGATACATTCAATATTTCTCTTAAGAAAAAAATGCATTAAAATCGTTTGTCCGTTTCGAATATTGATTGACAATACGTATATGTTTATATATTTACAAAAATAAATTCGCTAGTTTTTGTGTTAGTCAGGAAATGGTATACTCAAATTTATCATAACATTTTTCTTTTGGTAAAGTGGTTTAATTCGCTTTCATCAATGATTAGTTTGTTTCTTCACAAGTCGTACTTTTTTTAAAAAAAAAATAATTACTGGTCATTTTGATTATTTTGTGTGTATATTGCATGCCGATACGATCTTTCTTAGAGTGTTAAGATATAATGAACACATGTTTTTGCGTTAAGAACATAAATTAAAATAACGGATGAGCCAGTGGAGTAAAAAAATTTAAAAACAGATTAATTCACTTTACTTTGGAGTGAAAAGGTAAAATTAAGTGATTATTATTAGTTATTCGTGGCTATTTAATGAATATGTAGCAGTGGTGCACGTCGAGCTTTCGCTGTGAAATCATTTTATAAAAATGGCGAATCTGTTATAACTGTACTAACGGCTATTTTGCAATCATAACATTTTGAGTAGTAGGCAGATACTGACCGCTCGTGTTATTAAATTGTTGGTTCAGAAGTTTGAAGAAACTGGTTTCATATTAAATTTGAATATTAAGTGTCAAAAAGAACAGTAAGAATTCCAGAAAACATTGAGAGGGTTAGAACGACTTGATGACATTGAACCCAAGAATTGATTCGATTTCCATAAATTACATGGTTACAGTAGGATGGAGCAAGAAGTCACCCCACTAGAGTGTCCATGGCTGTTGTAAGAGCGCTTTTCCGAACCATATCATTTTCAAGAATGGAGATGTTGTTTGACCACCAAGATCATTAGATTTGACTCCGTGTGATTATTTTATTTGGAGTTATCTGAAGAACAAAGCGTATATTGATTGTCAATATACTGTCGCTGTACTTAAATTAAAAATCTAAGAAGTAATTCAAAGGATTTTACCAGATATATTAAGATGTGTAATGGAAAATGCCCTAATAAATGGTGCCCATATATCAAGTGTTACTTTAAAGAAATAAAATGTCCCGATATACCTAACAAGAATATACAAACAAAATTATGTAAAAATAAAAATTCATTTAATTATTGTACTTTCAAATTTATTCATTCCTTTGATTGTACTATTAGATTCTTCTTTAGCTTATATCTCTGATAATAATGACGTAGTCATTGGAATGTGCATAACCTGGATACAAAATTATCAATTATAGGACATATTGATCCTAAAACTGTGTGCTAGTAATAAAACAAGTCTGTTCTCTACTACCGTTGTGAACTAGTAGTTGGGAACGGACAATTAGATGATGTCCAAGAGTGGTCTTTAAACATTATCTACCCGTGGAACCGTTAATATTATGAATTTTTTTCCAGAAACCCTACCGTCCTAAGAAAACTCAAGATGCATACCCCAAAAGTTTTAAAATTCATCCATCCTACATGACCTAATTTTATTATTTATATATTTGATATATTTGAGCGGGGTCGTAATGTGTAGTCATAAATACAGTTTTAGTGCATAATAATAGATATTTATAGAAATAAAAGAAATTATTATAAATTAAATATTTTGATTTTTATCTTTTCGAGTTTTTTCTCCGAAAATTGTTTCGAATTTCGACTTCGATTCGTGGAACCTCTGAAGAGGTCGCAAGGAATTCCAGGGTTCCACTGAACACAGTTTGAAGAACACTGATCTAAAATGACGAAGACCAGCAGGGAAACGCTTTAAAAATAATTAAATAAATATTAAAATTATGGCTGACTATAACTGGAAACGACACTAATTAACCATAATCGGTTTTGTTGTAATAAATTTAAGAACAAAAATATTATCACATTGTGGCCGTTCGCTCGACATATAATTCACACATTGTTTGAGCCGCAGTGGACGTGTATTAGGACACACGTCCGACCTAAAGTCGAAAAGTATCGACGCCGCAAGTATTTCGCACGTGTCAGTAGAGCAGATATTTTCTAAACCTCATTATCCCGTACGAAAAGTGGAAATTATATCGGCGAACATTCCGGTGAAAAACACGGTCTCGTGTTCGCGGAATCACATTCCTGTTCGAGCTCAGTATGGAGAAATTGTCTCCGGCGGTCTGTCAGCGAAACATCCCACCGATGTCAAATATTTACTTTATGATACTTGTTTCATTTAATTTTTATTTTTTCGCACAAAAAATTGTAGGAAAAACGGCACGATGGCTTTTTTACAGTGTACGCTGATGGTTTATTTTTATTTCTGTCATTCGCCCTGTTCTCTATTTCATATCATAAATTTACATATACTCACACAAATAATCATACACACACACTAATATATATATATATATATATATATATATATATATATATATGTGTGTGTGTGTATTCATGCATGTATACAAAAGTGTTGCTTGTTAACAAGACTCGACTTTTAGCATTTTTTTTCACCCGTTCCACTGACAGTTCACAAAACGCAATTCATATTTTTTAATAAAAGGATTTATTGATTTATTTAGGACGTTCCGTGTCATTGTTGATAAGTAGGAATTCGTTATAAATCCGTTACGTTTTTGTGATTGTTATAATACCATAACTGTAATCTATATAAACATGTTGATATACTCATTAAAAAGTTGATGGTAAATAAATCGACAGACGAGCGAAAAAAACGTATCAATAGGTATCAGTGTGTATTCGAAAAGAATGAAACTGATATTCAATATTTCAACTATACCGTAACATTTTTTATTTAAATCATAATAATCAATTATGTTGTATCGAAAGTATGTCTCTATGTTTGCTTATAGATTCGTAAATATTTGAATATATGTATGATATTATATAAAAGAAGACAGTTTAAAGTAAATAGAAGCGTTTTATATATGGATGTACAATATTTTTAGATCGTAATATCTCAAGTAAACAAGAAAGTTCTGTCGTTTTTGAATTAAGAAAAAAAAACATTTGTGTATTTTTACATAAAATAATTTTTTATTCATCAAAATATCAACCTTCGCATTGAACAATCCTTTCCCAGCGAGAAGATAATTTATGAATTCTATTTTTATAAAACTGATTATGTTTATTTTCAAAAAATGTAGACACCTCCATTTTTAATTCTTCATTATTAAATTGTTTACCACGCATACGATTGTCCAAAGATTAAAATAGGCGATAATCAGATGAAGATATGTCTGGGGAATACAGGGCATGGGGGAGTATCTCCCACCCTAAATTCATAATTTTTGTTCTGGTCTCTACTGCAACGTGTGGTCGTTTGTTATTTCGCCAAAACAAAACATTCTTAAGATTTATAAGTGCTGGTTGTTTTTGTTGTAATGCATCGTGTGATCGTTGGAGTTGTTCACTATAAATGTTGTTCGTGAGGGTTTGACCCACTCGTAGATATTCATGGTGAATAATTATTTTTGAAGTCCACTAAATACAGAGAAGAAGTTTTCACGGTGTTAATTTACATTTAGGACTGTG
This sequence comes from Acanthacorydalis orientalis, assembly GCA_034766995.1. Taxonomy (NCBI): domain Eukaryota; kingdom Metazoa; phylum Arthropoda; class Insecta; order Megaloptera; family Corydalidae; genus Acanthacorydalis; species Acanthacorydalis orientalis. Next base: position 41,868,615 of record CM068318.1, on the reverse strand, counting down.
TGGGACAGGATCGCCTAATGAAAGCCAGTGGTGAGTACGTTTGTAGTTGGAATAAATAATCCATTTTTCATCAGTGGTCAAAATTTGATTCTAAAAGTTCTCTGATTTTAGTCGTGAAATAAGAGATGTACATATTGTAAGACGCTGTAATTTGTTATTGAGAGTTAATTCGTGTGGTACCCATTTACTTAATTTCCACCTCTTGCCTATTTTGTGTAAATGCTTCCATATTGTTTCGTCCGTTACTTTGAACAAATCTGCAAGCTGTTGATACGTTACACTGGAATTTGTTTCAATCATTGTCTCCGATTCGTCGATATTTAAATTTGATGATCTACCTGATCTGGTTTCGTCTTTAATGGATTTATCCCCAGCAGAAAATTTCTTAAACCATCTCTGGGCCGTTCTTGATGTAACTCTACTTTCTCCAAACGCAGTAAAAATTTTTTTGCAGTTTCTGTAGAGTTAATCCCAAGCTTAAATTTATAAAGCAAACATGCACGTACTACACTATTTTTCATAGATATTTTTAAAGGTTAGAATTATTTTTTAAATTAAAGTGAACAGTTCGATATTCATTTAGAACACACGCTAATATTACTGATAAACAATTCTTGGAATTTTGTCTGATAACGAGTGTAAACAATTCTTGGAATTATTGTACGTTATAAGAGCGACAGAACATTCTTAATTACCTAATATTTGTACTTATATACTACAAGACTTTTTGAAATTGATATATTTTTCTGTAGTTTTTTTAGAGAGATATGGAATATATTAAAAATATTCCAGGTAAATTAAATTAAATACTGAATTTTAATTCTACATTTTTATTGAATTGGGTTTTGAAGAAATCAATTAATCTTAAATTTACAAATTTTTAACGCAGTTATTTTATTTTTCAACTGATTTACAAACATGAAATTTGGAGTTCTCCTTTTTTATTTTCTATATTATCAATCCAACACTCCTTTTATCAATGATTTAAATTTTAGTAATAGAAAAAACTAAGAAATATCAAAACAAACGATCAATTTCTTAAAAAAATATATAAGTATTAGATCAAATAAATAGAAGTACCATTATAAATCACTCAGGTGGGAATCAGGTCGATTTGTAAAACTTTATCTTAAAACATTCGCAGTTCTTCCAGATATAAATGTAATATTTAAATATTCTATTGAATATTACAAATACATTCTTTTTTAACCTCACAAATTACAAAACATTTTCTGACCAAGAATTTTATTAAATTCTAATTCAATATTTTCGATTGTTGGTTATGTTGATTTAGATGGTGATATAATCAGATCATGTTTATCATATATAGTACTTTATTAAACTCTTAACTAAATTGAATATAAACATTTAACATCACAAATAAATTCTTTTTTAATCTCATAATTCACAAAACATTTTCTGACAAAAATTTTTATTAACAATATATATATATATATATATAATATCATCTTATTAGAAATAGATGTGTTCTTGATCATTTTGCCCCAGTTCAAGTAATAAAAACTCTTGAATAATTGACCTGTACTGTTACGTTGTAAGAGTTATACCGCTTATAGAACTTGAAATTGCCTTTTTCACATATCATGATAACTGAAAATGACTTTAATCTTAAATAAGTAAATTCCTGTCGAAAATTTTACCTTAGTAATCAATTATTTTCTTCGTGTGAACTCTTAAGATAACTCTACAGTAAGTATTTTTCATTACCATTTGGGATCAATTCTTATATCACTTGATTTTAATAAGCGATTAATACAAATCGACTCTTAAAATACACTTAAGCGACCGTTAAGATATGCTCAAAAATCGACTCGAGGTGTCAATAATCTATATGTTATAATTTACAGATCTCATGCCTGATATTTACTACACTGGAATGATACACTGAGTACCTGCCTCAACCAGTACAACGAGAACAATTAATTTTTAAAATACAATTAATATTGAGCAATTTTTTAAATGGAATATCATTTATCACATAACTAGACCTTGTGGCAATTATATTAATAATACTAAACTAATATTTATATTAAACTAGTCATAACTCACATGTTTGAATTTGTTCTATAAGGTTGGTGCAAAAATAATTGCGGTTTTTACGTATCGAGTATCAGTTAAAATTAATATTTATGAATCAAAAGAAAGACATTTGGCTTACACACATTTCTCCCAACGGGAAACAAGTTTGTTTACTCGTACGAAACAGAATTTTGGAGTCCTGGAATTAACGAATTCATCGAGAGTGCTTTCAGCTGATGCTTGATCTTTGAAAACCTTTTCTCGTAGGAAGTTATTCAAATATTTAAAAAAATGATAGTCTGTCGGAGACAGGTCCGGAGAATAAGGTGGGTGAGGTAAGGTTTCATAACCAGTTCATTTAGTTTTTTTTAAGGTTATTTATGAGACATGTAGTCGGGCGTTGGCATGAAGAAGATCTGATCCTATTCAATGATTACTAAATGCCATAAACTATGCAACTTCACATGCATTTCCTGACAATATTTTTTCTGCTATTATTGTTTCACTATGATTTAAGAATCTGTATAAGTTATAGTGAATGATCCCACTAGCCGACTACCAAACAGTGACCATAATCTTTTTTCATTAAGCTTCAGTTTAAAAAACTGTTTTTGTGCTTTTCTTCGGTCTATCCACTGTAAAGAACGTTTCCGTTTGTTGTAAAGAATCCACTTTTCAACACATGTGACAATCTGATCAAGAAAGGGATAATTTTTGTTACACAAAAGAAGCTCAGAACAGACTTCGTATCGCCGAAATGCTTGATGTTCATTTAGTTCATATGGAACTCATTTATCCAGCTTTTTTGTTTTTCCAATTAAGCTTAAATGTCGAACAACTGTTGAACAAATGATCAACATTGAGTTCTTCTGCCACTTCTCGAGTTGTTTTACGTGGGTCTGTCTCAATAATGGCTCTTAAATCATTATTGTCTATAGCTGAAGGACGTCCATCATCCTCATTATCATTGAGGCTTTCGTTTCCATCACGAAATTTTTGGAACCAGTGTTAAACTGTACGGTCACTTATTGATTCTTCGCTAAAAACAAATTTGATATTTCGAGCAGTTTCTGTTGTAGTGTCTGTCCCAATTTAAAATCATACAACAAAATTGCGCGAATTTACTTTTTTTCTATGACTAATTTAAAAGGTTATATCCAACAATACTAAAGAATGAAAACAATAGACATAATAAATTTCATTATTTACAATGATGATCACATGACTATAACAAAACATAACGGTGCCTAGAAAAATCGGTGTCAAACTAAAAATGATAAAAACCTCAACTATTTTTTCACCAACCTAATATACAAAGCTCCAGTAATGGATTACTATTTATTATTGTAAATCCATGGAGAGTAACTAGAAAAACAAGAACAGATCTCTTCGTTCAAATCCTATTTAATTATAATATCAATGTTGTTTTGTTCTTTTTACAGATAAATTATTTTCCCCCCACAAACAATAACACTTTTTTCTAATCAAAAATGTTTAATAAATCATTCAGGGTACAAAAAAGTCGTTTCCTCTGCTCTTTGGTACTCTATGATTATATCACTACCTAAATCCACATAAACAGTAATCAAAAAGAATGAATAAGAGAGAATTTAATAAAGATTTTTGGTCAGAAAAAATTTTATTTGTGAGGTTAAAACAGAATTTATTTATGAAATATAATAGAATGCATATATTTCATTTCATTAACAGTTTAATGAATTATTATATATGATAAACATGATATAATTATATCACCATCTTAATACACACAAGTAATCATTAAACATAATGAATTAGAATTTAACTAAGATTTGTGGTCAGAAAATGATTTATGATTTTTGAGGTTAAAACGAATTTATTTGTGACATTTTATAGAATGTTTATATTTCATTTGATTATCAGTTTAATAAAATACTGGTTGCTTTATTATAAAGTCCTAATACATTATAAATAAAATCAAACGATTCGACAATAGTTTTTAAAAATATCAGTACTTACCAAACGCACCGTCCACAATACACTCTAACACTGAACTAACGTTTACACTGCATAGATTTTTAGTTTAATCTTCGCTTCACTCGTACGATGTAAAGCTTTTTAACAGCTAATCTGCAGATAATGCCTTCTTCATGAAATCATCGTTTCACTACTGTTACGAACACGGTGCAAGTCTCGTTAAATTGACTTGTTGAACGATTTGAGTAACAGTCAAATTACGCTTTCATTTACTTATAATTACATTATATTATTCTTCGACTAGGAACATAACCTTTATTTCATATCGTTTCTTATTTTTTAATTTGTAGATACTTGTTACACTACAAATTGTATGTCCATTATTATTCTTTTCCCGGTTCTTCAGTACATAGTTCATTATTATTTTGGATGTTTCAATCCGGAGAAAATTTTATATTTAAGTCAAGTTATAACAATTATCACTTTATCACTTAAACACAATTTTGTATAACAACTTTTTACAAGACAATTATATATTAAATTGTTAATTATCACAAATGGAACAGCACTTCCGACAACCACAAACTGTTGTTACTGAAATGGTAAACAATGTCTCGTTATATTTTGAGCGGCTTATGCACAATTCTGTAACGAGGCTATAATCTCCTGTGTGAAGTCATAGAAATATCATAACTGTGAGAAAATTAAATATCTGTGTTCTGTGTCATCTCCATCTCTATCTTTGAATGACATCTCCATCGAAATGCACATAATCTGATCAAAATAAACAATGGGGACTGTTAGATATTTTGATAAATATTATGATGTTTAGAGAAGTGTTTCGCTGAAATGAATTTTACCAAAATTTGATAATTGTAATATAGAATTACATTTTTCAATTAAAATTTTATTAAAACTAATTGATTGAAATTACAATAATTGTATATTTTTGTATCTTTTTTTGTATAATAATTGTATGGAGGGTGCATTCATGAAATATTTATCTAGTATGACTATTTTCTGCACTTGCTTCTCAATATAAGAATTCTTAAAAGTAAATTCGCAAATAGTTTACTGATAAATTTAAACAATACAAGTAATTTTTTTTTGAAATTTCTCGTTTATCTGAAGAACCATAGATTTTTTTCTGATCAAAAATGTTTAATAAATCCTTACTGATCTTGTTTGATTATGGCTTATGCACATTTCGATGCACATTCATTCCACCATTAACTATTTTTGATCAGAAAAATATTTTGTAGTTATTCGGATGAGAAAACAATTCATTTGTAATTCTGAATTTAACAGAAATTTTAAAAATGTTTTGTGGATATAAGTTTACACTTACAAATGAATTTTTCGCTCATCTCACAAATTACACACTTTTTCTCTGATTAAAAAGCATACTCTCTTGTATTTGAAGATAATGGAATTGTTATTGAAACAAGTATTATTAATTATTGAGCATTTTTTATTGAAGAAAATTTTAAGCCGTGTGAAGAAAGTGAAAAATTCATTTTTTAAGGTGTATTTAGTCCAAGTTCCAAAACTATATTATAAGTTTATCTATAGAGTAGTTTATCAGCTAATCGTCTGAGGATGGATCAAAAGTCGAAGTTATTTGACGAAAATAAGTATTCAATTTGTTTGTTTCTTCTTCTTTACGTCACTATTTTTTTCCTCACTACCGGTTTCATCTATTCAGACATCTTCAGGTGGAGACTGGTTATCAATGTAGATTTTTTTATGCTAGTGTTAAGTACCATTGTGTATTTTCTTCACTGTCCTCGTGTTTTTTAAACAAACAATTCAAATCCAGGTGCATGGGTACAAAGCAAATTACAAACAAAATAAATACTCAGATTGTTTACCAGAACAATACTTCAATTTAAAATTTAAAAATAATGTTCACAGTTCATTTTCAGAATTGAAATTTATAATATTTAACATATTACAAATTATCACAATGCAATTCTGACACTGTAGCTAAATTCACTTTCATAAATGTAATTTTTTCACCTCCTAAATTATGTTTTTCAGATCTAAAATCTTCAATAAATCATTATTAATCACTTTTAAGAGATTTTCCTATAACTATACACTCAGAAAATGACAAATCGTCATCATAATTGTTATAAAAAACAATCAAAAATAGTTAATAATGTTCTATTGAACATTTTTGATCAAAATACTCTTTGTGGTTTGTAGTGTGAGGAAATAATTCTTTTGTGAAAGTGAATGTAGCTACCGTGTCACAATTGTACAGTTTACTGACCAGTTTTTTTAAATATCTCAAATCTATTCGATCTTTTATGACATATGTGTTTGAAATATTTATTTCAATCATTCTTATTCTTTCCTGAAGTCACAATACTGACTTTTTTTAAAGTTACACGAGTTATTACATAAAAATGAACGAAACCATCGAATACTGCACTTTGCTAGTTAATCGCTTTGTAATTTTTAAACATTTTGACATTACTAGAGTTCCTGAAATTTAGACTCATTTCTATGAATTTAATTATGGAAAATGTCCATAATTAAGCCAATTTATTTGGTGTACAATTTGAAATTTTACAAATTTATTATTTTGTCATTTCACGAACAACAAAAAAAGTCTAGTCAAAAATTTTCAATAAATCATTTTTGATTGCATCTGATATTAATATTTTCAGAGCGCTGTTACAAAAAAATCAAATCAGATTTGATTTTTCTACTAGAATTAATCTAATTAGATCAATAATCACTTCCTGAAAATTTTTGATCTGAATTTTTGACCAGTTAATGGAATTAGGGAACAATTCCTTGATGAAAATAAATTCAACCACATTTTCAAAACTGTATTGAATCAAATAGTTTAATTTTGTACAACACTAAATATAAAATTCTTTTACAGCACTTTAAAAATATTTATCCTGCGAGAGGATTAAAAATCTCTTCGACACAGACCTCTTTTGATTTAATACATGTTTCAACCCGCGGCTCAAACTCAAGA
>CM068318.1:41846624-41856624 GCA_034766995.1 Acanthacorydalis orientalis | reverse complement strand
TAAGAATGTGTCGGCGACTAGGGTCATTAGGACCCGGAAAAGTTAACCACATTTCCAAAATTATACTTTTGTTATAATTATAATTGTTTCTTTTTATACCTGGAATCCTTTTAAAACTTTCTTGTTGTCTAGGTTCTCTTCAAATCATTCTCTCAATAGGTCTATGTTTTTTGGACCAGCTGAGGCTTGAGAATAGACAATTATCTGATCCAAAATAAAGAAAACCAATAGGATAATACATTATTATTAGTATATAATATGTATTTAACAAAAAGATAACAGAGTGTTGATATCAATACAATTCAAACAATTTTTATAGTGTGGAATAATTAGCAGTAAGCATGTAAGACAACAGAAAAATGTTTTAAAAATTATCTTTAAAAATATTGTATTCATTTATCGATTATATTTGAAATATTTGATTTATATTTTCAATTATTTACATATATCGGGTGATTTGATTTAAGTTTCTACATGAAAGTATTAAAAAACAACTCAAAAATGGAAAAAATCATGTTATTTTTTATTTAGTACAACATTAAAATACAATTGAATTAAAATACCAGATAAAAGTAACATGATTTTTTTTTAATTTTTGCTTTCTTTTTTTAATACTTTGATTCACTCTATATTAAGCCCACAGAAAGCCTATTATAAAGATTAAATTATTATAAATTTGTACAATGCAGTTCTATCACTCTCATTAAATCTACTTCCACGAATGAATTCTTTTTTCCCTCCACAAACCGTAAAATATATTTCTAATCAAAAAAGTTCAATAAATCATTATTAACCATCATTTTTAATTACTATTAAGTGCATTTCGTTAGATATTAGTGAGTCCAGGTATAGAAAAATCTTAAGAGACTTTAATACAGAAAACATTACCTCAAGGTACAGAAAAAATCTTTAATTTTTTTTGTATCTTGAAATTGTTGAACATTTTTAATCAAAATTGTTTTTTTTTTGATTTCTTGAGTAAAAAAATATTCATTTGTATAATTAAATTTAAAACTATTTTAAAACATAATCATGTGTGTATCTTCATTTTTTTTAATTTCATCTCTTTGTAAATGTAATTAATGGAAGTAATAGAGATAATATTAATAAATATAAAATTCAATTAGTAAAATATGATTTAATTAGTAAAGTATGAGTCTTAGAACGCCTTCGATTATATAAGTAGAGTAAATACGATGACAATATAATTTTTGACACTGTATCTAAATTCACAAATGATTTAGAACAAAAAAAATGTTTATGGTTTGTGAAGAGTGAAAAATTTATTTTCGCAAGGAATTTTTTATGAAAGTACATTTTTTTATAATTTAATCTATCTGTTTCTTCTTATACTCAATAATTAAAATTAAAAGAAAAATATATCGCATAAAATCTTAATTATATTTAATATAAAGGAACTAAATTTAAAATGTTCATAGTTAAGAAGGTCAAGTGTTAGCTTTGAAAATAGAATTAATGTGTAGGAAGAATGGTGCAGAAGATAGTAGTGGTAGATTAATGGCTTATTAAAAATTAAAAAAAAATAATTATATACATATATATATATATATATATATTTATATATATATATATATATATACTAATGAACATTATAAACTTTATTTTTCTTATGAAATCAAATCGACTCTCCTAACGTGCAACTTTGTAGTAGAACAACGTTATAACCAATGATTTGAGAACGACTTCTGGAACATAATAAATGCGAACTGCGCGAGTTATTTCTGAATCGAATGCCGTCAGTAAGAAGACATTTTCGTCAACGGCACTAATTTAAAATCACTGCTTAACGTTGCCAGTTGACATATTGACATCGATTTAATGATTCGACCGAACCGTCTGCACTAAAAAACGAAAATAAAACGCCTTTTATTACTCTGCATAATTTGCTTTACTGTTGTTCTTGTAATTTTTTATTATTATTTACATCTGTTTAGATAATAATATTCTTGAAACGTATATATACACACCGATCTAGGTTTAATTGCTGATAAAGTCTTAGTTTTATGACTGAAATTCAATCAGGGAAATCAATTTTATATGTTTGCCAATCGGGTGTAGAGTTATTCTGAGAATATATTTACATTTGTATTCATTTGTATACATATATATATATATATATATATATATATATTTATATATATATATATATATATATGCAAAGATATGAAAAAGTAATTGTTGAAAATTTGTCTTTTATTCACTTTGTTCCTTTCCAAATAAAGCAACATTTATTAGGCAATAGTCTTTATTCATTAGTAGGTTTCAAAGTTTAGTTCAATTACATATCTTGAAATTTATAACAATTCAGACAAATAAATTCTTCAAAAATAATTTTTAAAATAAATAGGTAGAGAAAAGTGTACCGGTATTTTTGAATGATAACATATGAAAAATACTATGTAGGAAACTTTACTTTTACAAATAAACTTTTTTCATCCCGCATGAAAACAAATCTTTTGATCTATTAATATCTATCAACATCTATCTATTATGTGCAGAAATTAATTCGGTGCCTTTATTTTGAATCAATTATAACTCTGTTTTAAATTAAAATATTTTCTCGTCGTTTTAAGATTTTGAACTGTCGATCCTATTATTTAAAAACAATATACATCTTAGACGAGCAGTTGACATAACTTCACAAAACAATAGTGAGCACGATGGCGTCTGAAAAACAGCATATTAGGTAGTGAATATATTTCGCATGGAGAGAAAAGTAGAGCAGGATAATGGGGTGGAGGAAGCATGTAGGTCTACAGCGGAAGGAATGGAGAAAACCAACGAAAAGTGAACCGTGATACAACTTAAGAGTGTAAGGGACAAACATGCAGTCTAAACTTAATAAGTTGTTTGGATCAACATCATCACAACACTTATATATACAAACCAAAAAAATTATAAAGAAGAATAATATCAAATTGTAGGTCAGGTAGGCGAGGGTGGGAATTTGAAAGAGATAAGTATGGAAACAAAGTATTCAAACTATGTAATAGGCACATAAACAGTATACATATAATAAAATATTGTAAACGACTAGAACTATTAAGAGAAAGCTTATTTCTCAATATCCATCAGACTATTATCAAGGAATTTATGGAATCAGTGCCTGTGGTCAACTAAGTATTTTGTTAAATCATTGCTTCAAAAGGCTGCAAATTTAAATATAGTTTAAGTATAGAATGTAAGAATCAAATAAATATACAGATGTAATACAGTAAAATAAGTGAATTATAATTAAAATGTAGCAGAAAAGCTACGTATTTTGTCTAATAAATATCACGTTTAAATTCTGTTCCTAACCTGTAAAAGTACTGTGAAATATGACATGTATACGAGATTAACGAAGTGTACATCTCAATAAATGATATAATAATAAAAATACTTTTCGCATTTCAGTTGAAAAAAATGCTGATGAGTTATGGGAATGATTTATTCAGCTTTCGGAGAAAATGCTATGATGCATAAAACGTGCAAAAAATTCTGAAACAGCGGATATGGTCTAAAAATGGATTGACTGCCATCTTTTTATTGATAAGGAATTCGTCAGTTATCCGATAGAAAGAGCACAGTTATATAAAATATAGGAAAACATGTTGAGGATTGAAATGTATTTATTTTTTCTCTAAACATTCATTTTGTATGACAATGGCACCGAATTAATTTGTACACCTATTACCTACACCTATCTATCCACATCTATAAATCTTTATCTATATCTATCTATCTATCTGTTAGTATCTATCAATCTATATCTATCTACCTGTATTATCTGTCTACATCTATCTATCCATATCTATCTTCCTTTATCTATCTATCTATATCTATGTCTAGATAGAGAGATATATACATACAGAATGGCAAAAATGTTTATGTGTATGTATTAAATAAAATGGCCCAGACATATGAACAGAACAAACATGATATTTTATTTTATTTTGGCGAGAATGCGCTTACTCGCCGTTCTTTCATAACACACAGAGATAAAACCTCTAAATTTTATCACATCCATCAACGAAATGGAATAAAAAAAATATACAAAACTATTATTCGCGTATGTCTGGATCAGATAAGTTAGACTGTAATTGTGTTCATTTTCTTGTCGAATATAACATTTTAACTTGATGTAATCTTCATCAATTTCATTAAAATATATTCTCTGTTTCTGTTAAGATCATATAACTTGACTGAAATGAAAACAGTCAAGATAGAGAAACAGTAAACAATAATTAGAAATGTTTTGAAACGTATTTATACATGACTGGTAATTTCCTGATATAATAAGAAAGTCATAATAAAAAGCACTACATCATGTTTTTTAAATGACTGATTTATTCTCGAATTAATTTACTTTATAGTTTTAACAATGATGTTTTAGTAATGAAATAGAAAATGTCTAGAAAACGTATTATGTTATACTTTTCAAATTTAAATATACATTTGTTATACAGAACTCACTGGTATTTTTCTATATATTTTTCTCTGAATCATCATATTTTTAATTAAGTTCATGTATGGTATTAGGTTGGTAGAAAAGTAATTGCGGTTTATGACCTTCAAATTCATATACATTTTTTAATTTGTGCTTCATCTTTACATCACTCCATATTTAGCCCCAGTGCGTAGTGTCCAGTGCAGTTAGACACATTTTGTATAATTGGATGACTTTGAAATACTCCCATGCACTAAGAGTAACAAGTACTGTGACTCATAATTCTGGTCATAATAATGTCTGGTTCATAGATCAAGTAATCGAATTGAGTATTGAAGCGATTCGTCCTCTTCTTCGATACAGCTCATTTTTCCAGCTCGTCATGAGGAAATTCGAAAGGTCTACAAAAGCATTCCCTTACAGTTACAGTTTTGAAAAAATTCGCGAAAGACAAGGAGTGATACAGTCACAAAAAAGAAAATATCATGATGGTAGATAAATGATTACGTTTTTTGACCTTCAAATGTATATACGTAGCTGTTTTAAGTGGTTCAGAACTGTTGTATGACTAATGCCTAACTTTTGTGCAGGCTCTCGAATTGTTGTGGGTGGTTCTGATTCAATTAACGCTTTCAGTTTATCGTTATGAACTGAAGAAGGACGCAAATGACCTTCTTCATCTTCGATCAGGTTAACGCTACCGTGAAAGATTACTGCAAAACCGCTTACTGGATTTCGTCACTGATGGAATGAGGTTACTCGTTCGATATTTGCATAAATGTATTGAAAACAGTAACGGTTCGATTGGAAAATAAACAAAACAATCTATTAGGTTGATAGAAAAATAATTGCGGTTGATTACTTTCAAATTCTTATGCATTTTAAGCTTTTTTGATGTTTATAGTTGTTATAAATGGTCTAGAACTGTTGGATGACTAATGCTTAATTTTTGTGTAAGCTCTCGAATTATTGTGCGTGATTCTGATTCAATTAACACTTTCAGTTGGTCGTTACGAACTGAAGAAGGAACACAGGAGAGACCTTCTTCATCTTCAAGGTTTTTGTCCCCAGCATGAATTTTTTAGAACCACCATTGCACCATATGTTCCTTAACAGTACTCATACCACAAGAATAGTTAATTGACGACCAGTTTCTGTAGCTTTTCCACTCGTTTTTTGAACTCATACAAAGAAAAACAAACTCGTATTTGCTTTTTTTATCTTTAATTCAATTGACCAGTTTGAAACAAAATTAATTATAAAACCAAATTCGATGTTACCAAAATATAGACCGAGGAACACACTTTAAAATGATATAAAAGGAACACGATGGAATGACACTTTGGTTGAAAAACTAAAGTTAGAATTCAGATAACAAGAACCGCAATTATTTTCCTACTAACTTAATAATATATTTGTTTATCCTTCACTTTGATTTTTTCAGTAATAACTGAACTTTTATCTATTCAAATATTTAAAATTCCAAATAAGATATGAATTTTAAATGAAAATTATTTTCCTCTTCGTAATAGGTTCTAATTAATTATTTATTATTAATTATTTGAATCAATAAAGACGGTTCTTACTATTTTAATATATACAAATCGTTAATTATTATTATTTTTTCATGACAGAAAAAAATCATTATTTTCTTGAAACTATAAAAGTGCTTATGTGATAGTCTTATTAGTTATTCTAGAATCTTAGTAATCTTCGAACAATACAATTTCTTATAAAACCTACATTTGATGTAAATCAATGATTCTATACATAAATGCGTAAAAGTATTGTACACAAATATAAATTAATTAACTACAGTGCAAATATGTCAATGTGACGATTCGAAAACGGAGACGACAGATCCGCAGTAGTTTTCTTAATAGTGATAATTAAGTTAAAGTGGGAAAACTTATGCTGTGCCGAAATCGAGTCCGACGTGTGCGATAAAATCGAGACGAAAATAACTCGGAAAAATATATATGAACATCATAAACAGTACACAAGTTTAAATTCCCAATAAATCTCGCATCTCGCAACCATACATCTTGTTTATTATTGGTGGCGGTGGATTTCGAGAGTGGAGACAAAAAAAATCTATAAACATCCTGTCTTCGGAAGGGCTGCTGTCTGGCACCCGATGATATTGTTTATGTGTACAAATGTGTGTATGTGTATGTTCGTAGAGTGACATACACACACGTGTATACATATACATACATATACATATATATATATATATATATATATATATATATATATATATATATATATACATACGTGTGTGTGTGTGCATGCGTATGTGTATTCAAAGAAACAGACAAGCGATTGAACTCAAGCGAGAAGGATGATGAAAAATAAACTCAACGCAAATATACGTACAAGTAATTACATGTAACTAAAGATAGGAGTTCAATAGGTTTGAGGCCGGTGTTATAACTCATTATAGTGTAAACATAACGATATTATTTTGTGTTTGCTTGTTAAAATGTTTTCAGAAAATTATTTCGCCAATTAGGTTTTGATACGAAGGAGCAATTTATGCTGTAGACAAAAAGGAAAAATGAAATTATCGTCAGCGGAGATATTTGAATACATTCATTTATATATATATATATATATATATATATATATATATATATATATATATATATATATATATAAATGTGTATATATAAATGCGTATGTATTTAATTATTTTTTTTTTAAACCAGGCATTAACTTTAATGATTTGTTGAATTAGTTAACAATTTGTATTCTAACGAGTAGATTTCTTTTCAATTTATTAAAAAATAATTCGATTCGGATTTAAATAATTCCTGAAAATTAGTAGGTAGTATTTTTTTAATCGGTATTACTGACTTATTTACATTGTCAGATAATTTTAAATTTTAAGAATACAACATCCACGAAGACAATTCAATTCTTTAATAATTCTGTAAGTTTTACAAATGTAGTCTTATGTATAGAAACCGATTTTTGAGATTTGCTACTTTTTTGCAAGTCATATGTATATAAATAGTAATTGAATCGGTCATTTCAAAAACTACATAAGTCACAAAGTTTAAATTTTACTAGAATCAATGACAACTGGGTAATACAAAAATAATAAGATTTTCTAAAGATTTTCTTTGTTAATATGTTGTTTAGGTCTTTAATTTGTTAGTTGCTTAATATTTACTGTCCTGTGAAACATTAATGTATAAAAAACCCACGTAAATTGTTTTGAATTATGTTGTTTTTGCAGGGAATAATACTAAATAGCAAAAAGAAAAAAATTATCATGATTTTTTATTAAAAAAGCATTTTATTACAGCACACAAATATGTATCTCGCTTATAATCTAATATTAAGGTGCATAATCATATTCACCATCGGATTCTAGCAGTTTCTTCCATTTCTTCGGTTGGCCAGCTGAATATTTCGTTACAAATTGACATAAACTCCTCCAAAATGCTATATTTCACTTGTTTTAAATTGTATATTTTTTATAGTTCGAAATTTTAGATCCATATGCTTTCACAAACAGAAGTGACATCACAGCTGTAATATGTTTTAGTAGCTGGAATGTGTTTTTTGATGGAAGCATCTAGGATTTTTTTGTCTCCACTATCTCAGCTTTATTAGCATCATATTGAAAGCTCATATATGTTGAAAAAGAAAATGTTTTTTTCTTGTCTTTCGGAAATTTTCTCCCATAAGATTCAGATGATAAACACTTTTTTTTTGTAAAACGGAGGTCATCATTTTTTAAATTCAAACATCTCAGTTTGTAATTCTTTTACTGAAATTTTTATGCTGGATTGAGTAACTATATTAACGTATTCCTTGGCACATATCACGTTTTCATAGTTTTTTTAGTAACTCCAAAATCATAGTCATTAGACAAAAAAGAATGACTAGGTTCGACAGCTAAGGGTAACTTGATAGTTCCGATACTGCGGCTAAATTCACTTTCTCAAATGAATTCTTTTTCATCTCCAACGTTAGATGAATGATGTTTAATCTAATCAGAAACATTTAATCTAATTAATTTAATCAAATTATATTTCTACATAGTTTGACACTCTGAAGATATCTGAATGCGCATAAATAATAAGGAAAAATCTTTAGCAATCAATTATTATACTGTTTGATTAGAAAAATATTTATTTGGGTTTCTGAAACAGTGCGTTAATGTTTAGATGTCGATGCGTCCTTATCTACCCCCTTGAAATACCGAAAAGATCATTTATTCAAAAAACTTCTTGTTCTTAGTACTATTATTTTCTTAAATATTTCAATTTCATTCTTTCGAAACGACGAATTAATTTATAATGAATTAAAATAAAAGAAACTTAAAGAAAGCTGAAAAAATTCCACTTAATATAGAAAATAAGAAATACATATTATGATTAAAGTACAAAAACATTTAATTTTTCTATTTCTTAGTGCTAATGTCGCCACCGTTCAGATACACATACGATTAAATCGAAATGAATGACAATTAATTATCTAACATTCATATAACAAAAAAAAACTTATTTTGTATATTCTATTATAATGAAATATCTCGACTGGTTAAGGGAAAAAAGATATTTATCTTCTTTAACACAAGCAAATTAACAATCGAGTAGTAATTTAAAAAATCTATATTTTAGGTTAACAAATCCAAATGATGTTTTTCTAACGAACAATGATATATATATTAGATTATTTCCTAAATAAAAAAAGACTAGTTTACATATTTATTTCAATTAAATGTTCAAAACGATTCTCCAGTTTTGTAAGCAGAAATTCCACGATAAGCTCCATCAAAATACTTTCGTTAGTTAAATACAGAAGCATTATATTCTTCCCAGTTCCGAATGACTTTAGACAAGATTTATAGTTCTGGTTAGGAAACTATTTCACCCTCCGTATTCTCCAGATATTTCGTTATCTTATTAAGTATTAATTGTTATTGTTATATAATTATATTTATGTATATGTCTGTCTGTTTTGAAACAAATAGTAATTAGAAAGTTTAATTAAATTCATATGTCAATCTTGAAAAGCGAGTATGGTATAAAAAATATTTATAACACTGTACTACGATAAAAAATTAGTATATGTGACAGTGATTTTGAAAATAAAAAAATTAATATCACTCTTAAGAACGAACAGACTTTTTAAACAAGAAAACAATGGTGTTAACCAAATGTTTTAGTGACAAATGTTTTATTTTATATACAATTTTGTACATGTCTATGTTTCTTTTCTTCTTTGTATATATTAGACCATTTGTGTTTCAAGAGCTCCGACTTAACATAATTTACATATAAATAAATAGACGAAAGATATAACCAATAAATAATGAAAACAGGTTTGTTGCAACGCGGTTTTATTTAAACAAGAGATAACAGTAGAGACCTTTTTATTTTTGAAAATACATTTTATAGTAAAATAGAGAATAATAAATAAACTGTCACAAATGATACATTCCTTTTCTCATCTCTGAAATGTTCCTTTTTGAACAATTGATTACTGATTTGTTTAAAAGTGTTCTTTAATTATTTAATTAAACTGTATTGA